>JARQTJ010000023.1:101929-133711 GCA_030142635.1 Trachelus troglodyta
GCTAGCTTCCAGCATTATTTAACAATAGTTCCAAGCGGAACTATGGTCCCAACATTGAGTACTAGAGAGAACTATCCTGGAAATTTTTGAAACAGAATCAGAAAATAACACTGAAAGCCAGCTCCTTATGCATACCTGCACTGTATCGTCTGAAACCTTAGCGTTGTGCATCTCTCTACTCATCTCTGCTTAAAGTCTGTGGGCATCCTACAGAATTTTCTCGTACTTGTATAATTTGCTCTTTTGATACAAGTGATGAAAATTAACGTTCATAGATAAAATGATAATGAGTAGTGATAATGACGCTGGGATGAACATCTAATGTTGGTAACAAATAAAATGTTTCAAGAGATTATTAGTTTCCAGAAACTATCAGAAGATGGCGTTGCTATAAGAAAATCTTGAAGATTGCATTATATGCTTGATTCTTAATTTTTTTCAATTCATAATTTCGTTATGCTGTCGTCTGTCAATTACAAGACAATGGAGCGTCTATCGTATAGCTGATTTTCATCTAGCATTTAATTTGATTGATCTACTAGAAACAGTTTGGGAAATGTCACGTTATTCACAAGATTCTTTAGAAAGAAACGATTGTCTAGAAGAACCGCTGGAATCTAATAGAAGTTCCAACGAAGTTATTAACCTAGAACAATCTGGACAATCAAAGATAACTGCTAAAAAGCATGAATCCGTTTCCTTAAATATTACAAAATTATCATCGCCTATCTCAGGTCTTGCTATTGCATAAAATATTTAATCTTTGCACAATAAGATAAAAACGTAACGTGAAACGATAGTTACGCCAATGGTCAAAAGCAGGTTGAATTTTTATTTGGTAAAAAAAATTACAGATGTCCTTAATGAAACTTCAGGATGCTCCGCTCTCAACGGAAGTCTCGTCTCCTCGAGGAATTTGATAATTGCTGTGGACTCGTTCACCAGAGTGGAAGAGAAGAGTCGCTTGGACCCAAGGGATAACAAGGACTGTAACGACAACGTTATCCAGGATGGTCTTTGTACCATGAACGTTGCGGCTCACCAAAGGAAAAGCCGCGAGAAGGAAGAAGAGGAAAGAGTTAAGAAGACTCTCCCGTTGTCGACTGGTTGTCGGGAAACCTTCCCCAGGATAGTCACTCCCATGGGCTCAATGAGGCATACGAAAAAGTTGAGTGGGGTAGCCGTCGAAAGGGCGTCTTCCTGGAGAATGGAAGAAAGCGTCAGGAGAAGCGTCTCCTATTTGGAACGTTATCGTCGTAGAACCGGTGAGTGACTTTAGTCTTTGAGTAGAAAATTTAAGCGAAAAACCGGAAAGACAGGAAATTCTGAAAGTTATATACTTTTGAAATATCCAACGTCACGTAGCGCGCCAGTTTAAATTTTGGTTGACGGTACCGCTTCTTAAAGGTTACCTTTGGTAAATCTGATTTACAAAGTCTTTCCCAGTAGATCTGAAATAGATGATTGATAAAGTAACCACGTTCCCTGTTTCAGATGTAGTTAGAAACCGGCGTGCTTGTTCCTCGGAGGGTTCCTCGCTGTCGATTTGCGGAGACAATTCAGTTGAGCGTCTCATGGATGTCAAGAGTCGAGCGTCGTCCGGATTCCCAGGAGATGATCAAAGTGAGCTCAGCTTCTACAAGAGGTTGATGAACCAAACGTCGAGGACGTTGGGAACGAGTCGTTCCTGTGAGAGCTTTCAAGATGATGGTGACGATCATATTCGGAATGGTGATGGCAGTGTCTCCTTGAGGAACATCGAGGTCAGGAGTACTTCCGGGAATAAATTGAATCAACCAAAATTTCCTGGTTATCGTCGTTACAGTCTTAAGGACTTGAAGACACTGTCAGTACCTAGAAGAGATAGGTCCTTGGGACCAGATCCAGTGGAAGTGGGGAAGAAGGTAAATGAATGTTATGGTCTACTTACTGTAACAAAAGTTTTCATTAATTTATAGTATTAGCTATATTAATCGAATTTGATAATTATTATCATTTGGGTCTAAGGTGTACCTTGTATAACTTGTATTATGTGAGACTTCATTGTTCACAGTAGTTAAATAGTAATGGGAGAACGTAGAGAGCGAAGTCAGTAGAGCCAACCGGAAGGAAGTTCTTGAAGGTGATAGTGGTGAGGTGCCTTTACAATTTCACTCTGGAACAGGATCGTGTCAGACACTCTAGGTCTGCTTAATAACCTCAATCCAATAAACGTAGACATTTCATGTTCTCCAACGCAAGTGGATCCTCGAAGTTTCCGGTAGGATTTCAAACCTAGATGGTGCCACTGTCAGTCTCGTGTACCTTAAGCGCTTCCTTTCTTTTTCTATATGTAAATAGTACCTGACTTACTGTAGTTTGACTACTAAAAATCCTTACTTCCGGTTTGCATATAAACGCGATATTAGTCAGTCGATGTTGAACCTTAGATCAGGAAGTGAAAAAATAATTTTTCATCTCTACCGGAAGTGTCGTTCTCGTTATCCTCCTTCAGACTTCCACTAAGAGATTTTTCTTGGTTATAAAACAATTCAACCACGCTATGTTCATAAATCTGTAATAATTTTCAACTTGGAACAAAAGGAGATTCATAATTGAGTAACGAATCCTATTTTAACTGTATTTCGCTACGCCATATTACTTTGTGGTTTTATAATCAAATACAGATTCCTCTCTCGGGAAGTTCACGAAGACGTAAAATTCCGCAAAGCGTAGTTTCCTCTACAGGAAAGTTGGTAAAAATAAACGAAGCAAGCGGCAAATAAAGCCGAAGTCGTTTGCAATATTTAATTTGAAAGTTATGCAAAAGCGATTGCTGCTTCAGGGGTTTGTTTGTTGTTCCAGAGGGAGCGGCTGATGCGACACAGATTATATGGGGATTCCGTTAGTGCGCGAAATCGCCAGCGCATTCTCCAGGAGGTATGTAAATTCCCAGTACATATATATTATCCATATACGTTTTATATCTCTTATTTCTATCTTCTACCGATCGTATAGCCAGTGGCTATAGTCCTATAAGGTTGGTCACAGCTCATCCAACATAGAGTCCATCCACCTACGGTTATTTCCGTTGAAGCTGCTATCCTACAAACGTTTTGGCCCAAGGCCATTGTCCGGTTTACCGAACTAGCTTGGGGCGTGCTAATAATTAGTTTATGCCAGCCTATCAAAGGACGAGAGTCAAAGTGTGATGCATGGTATTACGAATTTACATGAGACTTATAGCTTGCGACCTCAGGCTTGTACGGTTAGGTTAGGTTTCAGATTGGTTCTTAAATTTCATCTGGCTTAATTTAATATGCTAAGTGAAGCCTCGAGGATATTCTTCGTCGAAATGGAATGACATGGGAAAGAGTGGAAAGATTGAAAAATATTTATTGATTAAACGTCGATTCATTCTGCGAGTAAAATTGGATCTTGCTGATATTCAATTTCGTATATATGTACATGTATATATGCGGTTGCCATTTAATTGGCAATTACTGGACTACGATGTCAACGAGATATGGAGAGTGGTGGTAGTGGTTTGGTTTAACTGTTACATCGGGGAAAAATATAGGCTGCGACGTAGTGTAATAACTAACGATGCGATTTGTCAATGAAATTAATTACTTGCGTCAGTCCTATTAACTTTAATTGTATCGTCGTGTCCGTTCTGTTTCTGTTCTTGCTCAAATTCATTTTACTGCTGTGCTTTCGATGAGCTTTCAATGTTCTATCAAACGTTGTAATGTATTATTGGTTTTTAGAGGCGTACGTATTCGCATCAAGTAATAATGGAGAGACTATGTTTTAATGGATGGGACGGAAGTGCATTATGAATAATGGAATATTCATTAATCAACAATGACATTTCTCTGCGGCGAATTGTTTCTAGAGAACTTGTACGATGTGTATTTAATTATGATCTATTTAGGAAATTGTATATTTAGCTTGCAACTGTGTTTATGGATATTGTGTAATTGGAGGAATCAGTACTTGACGTTGTCATATTTCCGAGCTTGTAAAGTCGTTTGGAGAAATTGTCGCTTTTGATTTTGTCTGTTAAATCATACGTATCTGATAATAGATATTCTATTATATGAATTTGAATTTAGAGCCCGTGGGAAAGTATTAAATTCTTTTGTTAAAGCCTACAGTGGAGTGTGGTTTGCTGTTCAGAATGTTCAGTCTGTAAAGAAGCGCTACTAGAAAAGTCGCAATTCCGTTTGAAGATCTCTAAGTTGTATTTTACTGTGTAAATGTGAGTTTCAAAGAGAAGGAAAAAGCGTGGAAAGTTAAAGGCGAAGAGGAGAGAAACGAGGAATAAGGGGATAAGAAAGAAGATTGGTAAAAAAGAAAGATAGATCGAAGCTGATTTATAGATGTAAATACTAGCGAGAATGACAGTTAGTACCTTTAAGGAAAATATTGATAAAGAAAAATGTTTGCTAGTCAAGAAAGTAATTGTCATTGAAAGTCGTGTTCTTTTTAGGACAGAGATACTAGAAGCAATTTCATCGAAATGGAAGCTGCATGGAACAGGATGGCCTTTTGAAAAATTCATGTGAAATTATAGCAAGTGCTCGGAAGGCAATTCTCTTTCTAGTGGCCTCTAACGGCAAGAGTAGTCCTCTGGTGCTGCTTGGACTTACCTGCTAATTAGTAGGGAGCTTAATGGCGAAAATAAAAGAGGCCCTCAAGGGGTGGTGGTGGTGGTAGGAAAGAAAAAGTATCGCCCTCGTTGCATAGGGTTGGGTAGGCCATAGGCAGGTACTTCCTGGGGTCAGCGTTGGAATGCCATCACGTAGCCAGGCATTACCCGAACATAAATCCAATTATACGCACAAAGCAACTGTTCCTGGCCGCAGCGACCACCAGCAGCAGCACAGTCTGGAATTGGGGATACGTGCTACCCCACGTGGATAACTCTGTTTCGTGTCAGCCGTCTTGCACTGGCCAGGAAATACGTAGTACTGAAATTAGGTTTTATACGTCGCTCTTCCGGAAGTGTGCTTCACGTGCATCTCTACCTAGGCCAGGATGCATCAGCCTTTGCCGTTGGCTACCACCACTAGGAATTCAATTTATTCTCTAACTCTCCAAAGAATTCCTATCTCTTTAGCCATGTTCAATACAAACTGAAAATTCTATTCCTCTTAGAATTGACATGCCTTTCTTTGATATGGCACAGAGAGAATTTTGAATCGATTTAACAATCCTGAGGAATTTATACAGTCGTACGGAGAGGGCTAGATTATAGCTTGTTTTTTCCCCCAGTTCTTTGAATTTAGATGCTTTATGTCTTTGGATAAGTCTGATTTATATTATATGCAGTATAGGATCAGTGGAGTCACTCTCGAGCGATCCTGGCAGATTATAAATAAGAATAGGGGTTTCGTTTTCGTTGTTTCTAAATTTACATCAGTTTCCTCCCTTCATTTATACAGTAGCGATGGGGATAACGCGGCTCACTGATTTCTTTATCTTTATCGTTAAGGCGAATAGACCAGAAAAATCAGCATCGTTTGAGAATCCATCGTGTCCCCAGAGGTAAAACAATGTGGTTTTCTTTATTGTCTTTTTTCCATCGATCGAGATACAAATCCAAATAGATAACAGCGGACTATAGGATCGTTGAAATAAAGAGATAAAAAGTGAAAATTCTTCAGACGAGAAACTTGATGGACCGGAAAAACTTGAATTTCTTTTTTCGAAATTTTAGAAAGTACGTTCCTGCAAAGCAGAGTCCTGCGATGCTAAGGATAGACAGGAAGGTTTGAGAGGAGACACGAAGGACTTCCGTACCAAGAGTATCACTTCCTGCGCCACCTTACCATCCAAGAAGTCGAGATATTGTCCAGGTACGTGTCCCAGTCCTTTACGTGGTCCCAGATTCCTGGAGCCATTGCATGATCCCCACTTGGAGTCGCTGCAAGAGAGACACCTCAGCGAGAAGAAAATGATAGAACAGCTTGTAAAGCGTGGTAGTGTGATATTCTGAAGAATCTTGTGAAAAGACCGATACAACCAATTCGTCCTAGGACGAAGTAAACGTGAACGAACCTGTAAAGTACCGTTTCGAGGCGGCCTAGCTCAACGTAGAAACGTTTCTTCGCGCAGGACAAGAGCTTCGTAAATAAATTCTTCGGTACCCTAGAGATTAGAAGCTAATAAAATATTTAAACTTAATTCCATCGTGATAAATAATTCATTTAAAGTTATCTCGAAGCCATACCCCGTGCCTGCTATAACCTCCTACGGCCTCCGAGATGCCGTGAGATCAGATCCTCTTGGTACATCTGAAACCAACCGGGACATCGCGTCTTGAAACTTTACCTGGTAGTTTGTCTTGGCAATGTCTCCCGAATTATTTAGTCATTTTCCACTAGCACAGCACCCTAGTCCTGCCTTTCAACGTAGCTTCAATCTTCGGGGTTTCGCTTCGTTTTAAAAAGATCCAAATCGCTAGGTTATTCGTTGGATATTATTCCCCAGGTACCCCCCGTGTACCAACATCGGTCCGATCCCTTCTTCCGCATCGGGCATTAAGAATATAGCCATAAAATATATTTTATAGGTTATCCCATCGATGAAGATCCTTTATAGTTTCTTCGCAGTAGCTGAGTTATCCTCGAAGTTGTCATAAGGATCGGTCACAGGACTTAACGGTTCCTTATCCTGGTGAAATATCGTAAAAGCGCTTCGGTTCGAAGTCAACGAAATCGATGCGCCTACATGCGCGCGCCGCTTTTCCATCGTAAGCGCCACCAACAATGCATTCTTGAACTGCGCTGTTATTCTTTAAGGGTAAACAAAACACAAGCTTTTTTTAGGCTAGCGAAAGTGTCAAGTTCGACAGTCTATTAAGTAGTGGTGACGATGCGTAGTGCGTGAGTGAAAAGTGAGACTCGAAAACTTGGCGAATGTACGGAGATCAGTGCGGTGTACGCGGATTGGGAGGGTCTAATTTCCCGAGGACCAACAGCGGGGAGTTTTGTCTTGCTTGCCAGCACACATCAATGATTCAAGTGAGTTATTGATTGTCTATATAAATACGCATGTATAAAACATAAGTATCATCCCCTTCGTCTCCACTTATTAGGCCGTACTGGCTTAGGGACATTACGCAACGATGTTGATAAGAGGCCAGTTAGCATCAGTTGGTAGCAATGTCAATTCTATGGTATAGATGTCGCCACTATACGTAGAGTTCTTACCCTCCGAGTTCTTCGGTCTTGATTTCGTTGCATCAAATTGTTTCACGGGGATAATCAGAGATGGCGCGACTGGTTAACGTTACGGATTGCTTTAAGGACTCTGAAGAAAGTGTCTCTGGTGTCATGAATAAGACGTAAGTAACTATGCATGGGTTTGAATTAATTGAAAAGGCTTTATTATACCATAAAGTTTTATAAAAGCATCGACAAATTTCTATGAGTCCATAAGAAAATATCCGAGGATCCAATCAGGATCGTTCTAATCGAACGCGCGCTCTCGTTTAACAATACGAATTGAGATCGGCGCGCTGCTCTCTTCTTTATTTCGAATAGAAAACAATATTCATTCCGCTCCTATTTTTTTTTTCACTTCTGGAGGACAGGATTCCCCTGCCTGCCTCACGGGCAGTTCATTTACCGTCGGGACGTGAACGTGAGAAGCCGAATTGCTTTGAAGTGGCAGAAGCCCTCGGGGCCGTCCGGTTCTCGGAACAATAGGAATTATCTCGTCCTTGTGTTGGCAGCATCGCGTTGTTGACTGGCGCAGTGATGCTGCAGGCGTATATACATGTAGAGAGATATAATGATTGCAGCATCCTCGTGTGAAAGCCTTTATAATGAATTGGTACGTGGCAGGAATATAATATCCATATTAGTACATGAATATTACATATCCGCGAATAGATATAGATTTTCTCAGGGCTTTATCACCCGCAATTATGTAACAGAAGGAACATATATGTACAGGGCTATTCACGGAAAACGCATCGGCTGAAGCTGGATGCGATTGAAGAATTCTGTTAATAGAGGCAGCGTGGCCTTCTGGAATAAATTTAAAAATGTGTAATACATGATCTTAGCAATTTTGACGTTAACTTTCATTTATTTAATTATGCCTACCCTGTTCTGATTCATGAAATCATCCATTCAAGGCCAATTTCAGGTGGTGCGTTTGCCATTAAGAACTCTGTATACATATATATACTTATATTGAATATTTGGACTGCATAATATAATAGTTTTTCGAGGATTACGCGAACACTGCGGAATCGTAAGAAAACCGCAGAGCTCTGTTGAAGCTCTAATGATTTCCCGGAATTTTGGGAAAAAAACATTTTGAAACAGACCTTTTTGAGTATTTACCAATAAGCCGCATATTCGAAACGCCAATTGCAATTAGTTCGCCAATTTGATCGAGTGTCGTAAATAAATTTGGTGCTGGATTTGGTGATAGTTTATTTTTATTTTTAATTAGGATTCCTACAGACCGGATATTAAATCGCGGTAGAATTACTAGTACCGTTTATCGACGCTGGTGTCGCCATACTCCGATATCAATGGCGGAGCAGAACTGTACGTTTTGCATTATTAGTATAAAACAATAGTCATATACCGGGTGAGTCGTGTTATATCAGGCAGCAGGCATTCGTTCGCATCATTTGGTCATAATATATTTTACACAGTATGTACGTATATCTGTATGTACTAAATCCGTTTTCGTAATTATTATTTGTCGGTTCGATCATTGTATATTTTCCATGTGAAATTGTTTATCAGTCTTTATCGCGTTTATCGAGTGTATTGTTTAGTGTTTATTACGTATAATTTAATTTTGATAATTAATTTTGATAATTAATAACCCATATGGAGCTGATTTCTACACAGCGTCGTTCGTTATTATTAAGTCAGTGTTAAATTGCATTTTGAGGTTAAATTTTAGTTCAATTAGTTATTAATGATTTATTACCGTGGTAAATTCGTAATTTGCAGTAAAGAAAATTTCGGCCAGATATGGACGAACCATTTGGCCCCCGTTAAGAGTGCTTTGCGGCTAAGACAATAATACCAACAGTTATCCCGATACATCCGGCTTAGCGCTATGAGGGCATTCAGGATTCTTCCTTAAGATCAGCTGTTAGTGAACTCGTCCGCCATATTGAAGACCAAGAACTTCTATTTCGAGCATGGCGACATCTGTTCTCACCCGGGGGTAGCTCCTCCCTGCCCCCCTGCGAGAAGAACATCCGATTACACGCAATGGGGTTAAAATCCGTAGTTTGATCCCTTAGAAAGAGGGTGCTAACTACCCTCGATCCACGAGGATCCGAAATCGAGGTTAGGTTCTAGACTGAAAGG
Source organism: Trachelus troglodyta (assembly GCA_030142635.1). Classification (NCBI taxonomy): domain Eukaryota; kingdom Metazoa; phylum Arthropoda; class Insecta; order Hymenoptera; family Cephidae; genus Trachelus; species Trachelus troglodyta. The sequence continues at coordinate 111,265 of JARQTJ010000023.1, forward strand.
ACTTCCGTCGGAAGTGTTTAAACTTCCGGTTGGAAGTTTGAGGTCAGTACTTGTCCAGTAACCGGAAGCTTGACCGATCTCCAATTTGATTTTGGTAAAATGAACGAGAGATAAACTAATCTCGATTAGCGATAAGTCGCTAAAAAAAATTCGATCTCGAGAAAAATCTAATAAATAATGAAATTACAAAAAAATTGTTTGTCACAAAATGGAACGTTACTTGATGTAAAATTTCCGAAAAATAATTCACACCCCATGTATACGGGCTTATCGAAAAACGTGTATTTAGCGAAAAAGAAGTAATGTCCCAACTGAAATACAAGGTACGATAAGGCACGAGCGTCGCGACGCTTCGTTATCAAAATAGTCGAATCTCCGAGTCAGTGCATGGTTTATCGTAAGTTCCTTATCTCGAGAACAGGCCATTATCGTACTTGTAGGCCACCCTGGGATACCTTAGAAAAGACGATAGAGAGTCGCTCGAATATATACCGGGTGGAACGAAAGTCAAATGGGAGTCACGAGATTCAACCGGAGTGCAACTACTTGGCGTTTCGATTTGATCTCCCTGTAGTAAAAGAAGCCGTCGAGCATAGAGTCGACGCTTGGTTGTGACACGAGGAGATACGAGCCAAATGACAAAGTATAATAAGAGAAAGTCAAAGTTAATAAGGAAGTAGGTGGAGTGGTAGAAAGGCGTAAGAAAAATGTTGGGAGAAAGTAAGAGAAGAAAAAAAAAAGAGAGAGGAAGAAAGGTACGGAAATTTTCAGATAAACTTAGCTTATTTAATTATCGTGGTTCTTGGGCAAAGTAAATGGAAGAAAACGTATAAGGGTGAATTAAGGATGTGCTGATTACGTTGTGTAAGTTATATATATGGTGTCTTTTTTTAAACCACCCCCTTCCACCCCGGCACTCGGTCCATCCTTAACGATTCAGTCTTAAGTAAGGAAATTGCGTAATTACCCGAGTTTTCTTAACTCGTCTCGGAGGGGGTGACCCGCTTCCTTCCGCTTCCGCCAGCACTTCCGGTTTCACTTGTTATTCAGTCACTCGGTTTTCGGATTCTATCGGGACTGTACCGGGGTGGGGGATGTTTTTCATCCCTGGCACCAAAGTCTGGTGGACGAAAACATATCGATGCTCGTCGTTTGTCTTCCCTTGGATCGTAATTAATGTTTCCTCTCGGTGACCTCATCAGGATGCGACTTCCGGTACAGAAATGAAAATTAAGATTTTTCCACGAGACGAAATATTTATCCTTAATAGCTGACCGAACGAAGATGATCTTTGTGTCCTGCTAGGACGTCCCGGATATGGACCCATTGGTCTTACTTGGAATTCTAGGTATTAATCTCCTACTGTCAGGCATACCAACTGGGGTTATCAGGACCGGGACTAAACAGGAAACCGCTTGTTAGGCGCCCTGGCAGGATTTCCAGGTATTTCCCACTATTCCCGGACCGTATTCACGACTATCCTGGTTACCTGTCCGTGAGTGCCTGTCATATTTCGTATTACCACACGACGGAGATGCCAACCCTAGGAGGTGATAGACCCAAGGATATTTCCGGATATCCGTTCCACTAGGGTCTAACTGCATACGCAGATTTTTCCATACGGTCAAATATTCAATTACAGTCGAATTATTGTTATTCGAGAATTTAAGGGCTGCAACCCTTGAATTTAATGGTCTGTAAGTTGTCTTGGGGATGATTTGAAAATTATATGTATATATATTTAGAATTTATCGAACTATCCCGCATATGCTTTACTATTCTCAATTGGCGAATTTACTTTTCAACGTTCTATACCGGTTCGGGACAGGACGACGGGCGAGTTTCTAAGAACTTTCAATTCTACGGATTTCGCGTCTTTGCCGCGCGGCACCGTCTGCGCTTCGGGTTACGGTAATGAATAGCATTCAGTTTATTCTGTGCTAAATTACGGAGCGTCGAGTCTCCAGCATCCCGCAGGATCCCGAATAGGGGAATAGATGTGAAATGGGAACTTGGCGGAAAATTGAATGGCGGACTTTAAAATCTTCTTTACTCTCTTTGTATCTCACCCCCTCCCTCCCTCCTGCCCCCTGTAACGATCAGTTCTCACACCTTTGCCAAGTGCCGGAGTTTTATACGGATCCTTATCCCACTGACAGAAACCATCCCCCCCTCCCCCTGAATTCTCTGTACCATCTTCAGATGATACATTCAACCTGAATACCTATATATACTAAATCGTTGATATTTCTGTAAAAATTGAAAATACCATTTGAATGACGTAATTCACCGATATCAAATAGCTTCAAGAATCTATTGGATCCTATGGAAGAGGCTGGCTTACAGAGAGATATCTATAAGCGTATGTAGATAACGAACGAATTTTCATCTCCCGCCAAGGGTGTTTTTTTTTGTCATACTCAAAACTCTCCATGACACTTTTCCTGTTGCTCGAGTAAAAAATTGATTGGCTATCGATTCACGTTGAGATCTGATCCTACGTTAAGAGACTGTCACAGCATCCGTAATGTATGATCGAGTTGAAAAAAAAAAATTATTTTCGTAGTCACTGGAACACAAGGAACAGTCATTGCGAAAAATGTTTATTAATTTTTGCCTAAACTTATGCCTTTACGAGATGTCAGACAGTTCAGTTTTGCTATGGGCTACTGTATATGCATGTACTTGATACACTATTCTAGTTCCTCTTGACCCCGACGAAAATACAGGTACACAATCTGATAATGGGTTAGTTGTGTAGCCCTAGGTACATTTCCACGTATGCTCGAGCGAATCTACCTGAATCGCTGATAACGCTACGCTTGCTTAATCAATCATGGTTTCTGGTTTGAGCGCGATCCTTCCAGTCACGTGTTGCGGCCGAGTACGTACAGTCTTGGTAAGAGCGACTAGGCAATACCTAATAGCCAGCAGGTAACAGACTCCTTGGTGTTTTGCTGCAGATACGTCATTTCCTTTTCTCCACGTGCTTTTCTTAGCGATATGTCAAATTCAGATGAATACACGTGGTTACAGTCGCACAGAATCACAGGCGGAATTCTACCTGACGTCAGGTACCTAAACGCTAACCGGTCGTAACGTCAAGAAGACCAAAGATATCGTGATTGGAGGATATTAAAAAAAAGTGATTAAAGATATTAAAAGCTATTTAATCACTTGATTTTTTTATTAATTTTATACAACGAGGTGCCAACTTCACACCCGTGCATCCTTTAGATTGTTGATATTAAATTTGAATATACCGTGAGATAGCATAGGCGAGTATATATACCTGTAATAGAAGTTTATTACGTTGATAAGTTAGAGTGGGATATATATATCGATAAGTAATATATATATATATATATATATATATATATATTGAGTCTTCGAACGCGTCTAAGATTGCCGCCTGAAAATCTTGAAACTTTCTCATTGTTACCAACAGTGTAAACTCGAAGTTTCTAGTTGAAATTTTGGTATATAGTTTGCACAAAGTAAATATATATATATTCCTGTAGGTATATTAGGGCACCGAGACAGCTCGATACATCAGACAGGTTTTGCAGTAAATCAAGACGATGGGAACAAGTCTGAGGTAGAAATAGACGATGGTAGGTGATGGCCGACGTAACGACTTATCGTTAGTTTCGAAGTACGTAGCTGCGTCGCGACGCCCGTTTATACCCAGAGACATTACATCGTAGAGTCGAGGTATCTACGCGTCGAGAGGGATTTATAACCCGCTTCCAGTTTCTCGCGCGACATCCGAGAGTTTCACGGGACGAACTTGAAATCTCCGATTAATTAGAAAGTAAATCATTCTATAACCCGATACCATTGAGTATCATTGATAATTTATCATTGATAAATATGTATTTTGCCTGTTCGTTTGGTAAAACGTTCTTTGTATTACACGTAGCTCGTTAACATAATTTTTTTCGTTTTTTTGTCACATTTTCTCTAATCACGTATACCACTTTAAAACGCTTTCTTGAAGGAGTCGCAGCCTAGAGTATTTTTTTATTTTTGATAAATTTTCTTTTTTCATCTCCATAAGATTTCGTTGGTGAATGAGTGAAATTACGAACTGCCTTTGCATTGTGGAAGATGCGTGTTCGGAAAGCTTCTGCATATAAATAATGGACGAGTTGAACCAGTAATCCGCACCACGTTCAAATACGATGCTTCGCGTCGGATAGCTGCCGCACGTAAGCTCCAGGTATTAACGGGTTAGTGGTTTAATTTACGAGATCTCTCGGCTGACTTCTTGGTTTAAGGTATTTTATACCGAATGAAAAGACCAGTTTGTAGATCCTCGTTCACTTTCGACACTGGATTTACGTGGGGACCTTGTCACTCGTCCGTATCTGTCCTGTAGTCTACATATGGGTCATGATCATATATACACATATAGGTAGGTACCTTATTTAGTAATGCAGCTGCACCAAGTGCAGCCCATGTATGCAAGCTATAATGTCTGGGTTGATATGCACCTGGTAGCACAGGGTGGTGTTCGCGTCTGACACAGCGGTGGCTGTCCAATAACGAGACAATGGCTCTCTTAATGAGAATTTCGTGTAACAATGAAGATAATTTAAAAGGGTAGTTTGTAATGCTCCGGGTAAACATTATTACAGCGTGACTGGTTCGCGGGAAGAGAGAAAGAGAGAAAGAGAGAGTGGTTGGTGGGGCTGTGACGTCAGTGGGGTACAATTGCGATAGAGAGTAAGGATTGTTATTGGGTGAAGAGGGATGATAACGGGAGGGGATGAATAGATAACGGCTGAGTAGCCTAGCTACGTAGAGTTTGTAAGATCATCCCCTAAAGTTGGAGCTTCGATAAGTGAGTCTTCCCAGTTAAACGCTTAAATAATGAGAGGTCCCTGGCAAGTAGGAAGGTTGTCGAGGCGTCGTAGAGAATTGAAGCTAATTAGCAGAAGCTATTAGGCTAATTATAATGAGCGCAGGGGGTTCGAATTTAGGGGTAATACTAAGGTGGTACGGTATAAGGGATGAAAATAAGGATTTCCTAGAGAAACCCTTCCGTTTCTCGTTAACCTTTCCCCATTGACTGAACTTGCCGTTTCACTTGTTTCAGCTCGGATGCCGACCATGGAACCTAAGCCTGGTCAGCGTGATCATCCTGGCCTTCTCGAACATGCTGCTCACCTTCTTCCTGCTGCAGTCGGAGAACTGCCGTTCCGGGGACGTGACTCATCCGCTGGAGACGAATCTGTTCACCGAATGGAACCTGGCATCGTTTGCCCAGGAAGTGGTGACCTCACGACCGTGTTCCGTTCGGAGCTATCAGACTGTTCCTGACGAAGAGGATATCCTGATGATCGACATCCGTCGCGGAAGATGGGACGCACGTCGGCTCTTCAAGACCTTTGACGCTGTTCTGATTGGCTCGGTATTCTCAAGCTTGTCGGACTCTCATCTGGTCTCTCTGGCCACTCAGAGCTCCGTGGAGAAGCTGCATTCGATCGTCCAGGTCGCTCATCATTGGACTGGACCAATATCGGTCGCTCTTTATGCCGCCGGCGACGAGGAGTTCGATGTGCTCCAGAAGTACCTGGTGTACCTGAGGAAGTGCTATCCTCCGATCAAAGACAGGGTACTGTTCTCTTTGCTGATGCCGAAGGACAGGATGCCAACTAAACAGCCAAGGAGGTACGAGCTACCGGAGGACGTTGATTGCATCAAACCGGAAGCCACGCTTCAGCAGCTCGTATCGCGTATATCCAGTCAGCAAACCACTTGGCGCGTTCAGAATATCTATCCGCAGAATCATCTGCGCAATCTCGCCAGGAAGAACTGTCAAACCGACTATGTCTTCCTGACGGATGTTGACATCGTACCCAGCTTCAATTTGACACAAGGGCTCAATGAATTTCTTAAAAGTGCCAATTGCGACAAGTGCGCTTACGTTATACCGACCTATGAGCTGGATACGCGTGTTCGATTTCCGTATAATAAATCTGAACTCGTCAGAATCGCTGAGAAGGGACTTGCCAGACCGTTTCATCAGAAGGTCTTCATTCACAACCAGTTCGCCACCAACTTCACAAGGTCAGTATTCAGCTAGAGCGATCCCTGTGTCTTTTCATTGAAAAAAAAAGGGTAGGAAGAACCCAACAATATAAAAAGAGATGATTAGCTTGGAACAGAACCCTTTTTCAACGTTCATCACAGTATTCATTTATTTCAGATGGGTTCAAGACGTCAAACCAGGTAACAAGGGTTACACGTACGTAAACGACGGCAAGGTCTACGTTTGTCACGACGTGACGAACTTTGAATTCCTCTACGAGCCCTTCTACGTGGCAAAGGACGTCGCTCCGAGTCACGATGAGAGATTCATGGGTTACGGTTACACGAGGAATACCCAGGTAAGCATGTTTGCTGTGTTTGCTTTGTTTGATAATGTAATCTGAATAGTGCCGATCAAGTGTTCCAATTGGTTGGTATATGAATTGTGTAGTGCGAGCCTAACCTAACCTCAATCCTAATCCATTACGTAGGATCAATTGACATCAGCTGGGCATTCGTCACCGATTGATGTCAAGGAAAAAGCCACACATTAAAGAAGAACACAGTACTTGGGAATATCGTAGAAAGATTGAAAGCATTCGTGGCCTCGTATAAACTTTAGGTCATTATGGTCACTACGTTCCCTCTATATTTTACTTATACTTTGGGAACACTCTCTCCTCCTTCCCCCAAGTAGTCAGAAACTTTACGGACGTATGATTGATTAAGGATAAGTAAACATCGATACCAGGACTATCTGGCAGCTGTACAATCAATTCATTCCATTATGCATGGACAAACATTCCCATAGCCAATTTCCACGGCTGGATAACGCTGTCGCAATATTTGACAATGTGAAATGAGTTGTTCGTGGCAGAGACAGACATAGATTGAGGTTAGGGTAGGAGCGAGTGGAATGATTATATAATAGCAGGCAGAGAAAGACAGTGACAAAAAGATCGAAGGATAGGTTCAATAATGGTGATCGTCGTTAACGTTATCATTGATACCTTCAAGTTCCAAGGCACGTTAATCCAATTACATATTATCATTTTCAAACGTTATCACACGATGGAGAGCAGTTTCGCTAAACAAGCATTATTCAATTTAAATATGATTCACAGTAGTCGTACACCCCCCTTTATGTCGAATCCACACTCCATTGCATCTGCGGGGAGCGTTTTGCAGTGTGTCAGCAATCCGTGGAATTGCGCAATTTCACCTTTGCACCTTTCCATTGCATTCTTTGTTGCACGACGTTCGCGCGTGGTGACTTTAATTTAATTTTTTTGGACTTTTAGGTAAATTCATCACGCTTTATTATTTACTTCCGGGTATATTATAATGTGACGTATGTGAACAAGCGTTTTTGTCGGTAACTCATCTTGCAACAGTCCATTGACATTGTTAAAGGTTAGATCGGGTTAGAATGTCCAGTATTCCATTGGTACCCGATGCTTCCTGCTGGAACATTTTATTGGCAGCTATATCGGAAGTCACTGCTCGACCCAGTAGAGGATGTCATCCTCATCCCTTTCGGGTTGTGAAATAACGAAATTCCATCGCCATGAAAAATCCAGGGGACGACATCCCATCTAGTATTCGTAAAACGAACTATGCCCGTCGCACCCGTCAGCAATAAAACGACTGTAAATCTAGTTGGGGGCGCGCGCGTCCCCTCTTTTTCGTATTACGTATAGACCAACTGCGAAACATCACCAACTACCAAATCCCGCCGCCAGAGCATTTTACTAGCACCGTTGGGCGACGTTGAATGGATATTGGGTGATAGCTAACGTACCTTTGCCTGTGTCACGTGTTATATATGTATATATCTGTCTGTAGCGACTTTCAATAATATGTAGATACGTGTATAGCACGCAGTGAGTGGGTGTCTGTAAGTGTATTCGGCTATTAGATAACATATATATATATCTCACGGTATCTCAGCTCTGACTAGGGGATGCGGATGAGAATGGATATCGTTCCTATTCTCAATACCTTTGGCGATGGGTTAGGGTGCAGGTCCTCTTGCGAATCCTCTGCCTTTTTCTGAAGGGGTTGAAGTGTCGCCACCCTCTTTATTTATGAGATCGGGAAGCTGGACGACCGTGTGACTTTCCGTTTTACGGGGCTGTTTCTCAGAGAGGAGTGGAGCATACTGATTTTTTATAGCGTGTTAAATTCTTATTCTATGACTCGAGGTAGATTTTGAAATGCGAACGGTCGCTACGAAGTGCACGATGAAGTTTTGGAATCGAATGAAAATTTTGTAAAATCTTTTTTATTGTCAAACGATTCGAAATTGTCCATCCCCACTGGACTTTACGATATGACGCGTGAATTTTTAGTAAGCTGGATGATCCTGGGTGGATTCGTCGATGCGATTTATCTCGTTGATCGTTATCTAATCGCGTGGATGAAAACTCGACTTTACGAGTTACCCGCGTTTATTCATTTGCCTTCGTTCGAATCGGTCAATCGTTTCTCGAGGTAGTTTGTCAGTTGTCAGTTCATTAGCTTTCTATTGCTAGACACGGTTTACGAATGCGTAACGGGAGTCTTTTTGTTTAATTGACCTCAAAAACGCAAAAAAATAGCCAGTTCTTTCTACATCGTCAATTATTGCTACTGGGATCCTGGTGGTGGTCTGTTAGAACCCCTATTTTACTTTCATTGACAATTCAACGCGATTATCATATATACGCTGGAGAAAAGATCAAAGGAATTTGATTGTGCGACCGATTGGCGAAAGTGAATCGTGATATAAATATGTTTGATATGAGAAACAAATTTGATAACAAGACTTTTAAGGGTGGAACCGTTTTAGGGGTATTATCAATTTTATCGTTACGTTTACTAATAGCTTTGACAGCTTATCAAAAATATACCCTTGGGTAATTTGGCGGAGAAAGTTATAAAATGATGAAAAAAAAAAATGTGTTACGCACAGTGAACGTATCTTTTGATTACTTTTAATCCCCGTAGAAATTTCAAAGGATTCACCATAAAGACTCAGTCAGCCAAGATTCAGTGACGTTCTGATGAATCCCCCCATTATCCTTGATAGAAACGTCGAGTAGCCAAAGTCGATGTGAACGATGCTCCCTGACACTCTGGAAACCAGACAGTAATCGGCTCAAGATCATAATCCTAGTTAATTTCTCTCACGGTTAAAAGCTCTGGCTGGTTAGACTAGCAGGGATTTCGTTAGATAACCAGATAACTGTGTCTTCCTTTATCCAGATGGATAGGTGCACAGGGAGATAGAGATAGAGATAGCGCTAAGTGCCTGAACGTATACAGGGAAGCGAAACGCTTCGATTCTCTAATCAGGTAATACCCGAATAGCTGAAGGAATGTGATAACCAAGAGAATTTACATTATCTTTCACGCTAATGGAAGGCTCTTGCATAACTCTGCATAAAAAGGTCGACTAGGCGTTGAAACATTTTTCAAGGATTCAGGTGCTACACGGGTGTGGAGCTTGCACCGGAGTTTTTTAAAAATGTTTCAATAGTAGGCTTTTTTTTAAAAATTCTTGAAAAGTTCTATAGTTCCCGGCTCAGTTCTAAGGTTGCTTTGGAAACCAGCAATGAATAGCGAAGAACCTCTGCCCGCCAAGCTACACGTTCACTATCATGTTCAGCTCGGCTAAAACGGATACGCAAAATCGACGGAGAAGATGATCACAGAATCCTACTTCCGGTTTCACAGCTACGATTTAGCGTCATGATTTTGGTATCGCCTAAAATCGTAGCGTCGAGCATCTGCCTATTAATCTCTGAAAAAACTAGCACTTAAATATCTTGAAAGCTAGAATTTATGGCTAGTGGGCTGAAATAGAAGATACGAATGCAGAGCGAGTAAAAGAGAAAGGGAACCAAAGTACCAAAGTACCAGGATCAAGAGCGAGAGGGGTGGGGAAGGGAGATAAAATGATTCACGCCTCTTATCTGTATGGGTGCTAAGACAAGTATTACGGGAACACAGTTTATTCGCCTAGGATTTAAAGGGACGTGCGATCGCATAAAATTCAATTAAGAATCTAGACCGAGTCTAGTCTTTGCTATTAGTGTAACTAGTTAGTTTTGAGAGACTGAAAGCCGAGGAAACGTTTTCTCAAAAATATCTCTCCGGTCCGTGTAATTTTATCCTGGATTATCTAAGATAATACTAATAATTTTCGATATATTAAATTAATTGGTATTCTTATGCATTCGAACTGTTTAATTGAATGATAACGCAATTATCGAAGCAAGTCTATATGCTCGCTGTCAGGACACATACGGTGTACAGCCATGTTAATACAGACTACGTTTCCAGGCTCGATGCCGAAGCGTGAAATTAACTTGAACACATTTCCCACAGGTACACACGTTGTGAAATGTTCGTTCTCCCTACCTCTCTCTCTCTCTCGCTCTCTCTCTCACACGCACGCACACGCGTACTGGGATTGTCCAATTTCATTTAGGAGTAAGCCACACTATCCTGTACGCAACTGATCCTTCATACTATAGAGATAGCAGACTAACCCTTGCTCGATTCTCTGGAACCCATTTGAAAACGGACTCTGTGGTCTTCAGCTATAACCACACTGAGCCGCTATTCTCTATTTCCATTGATAAATTGGGTATCGACACCTCCGTACTATATGCAGGTATGCCTAACGGGATATCTAGAAATAGTAATTGAATTAATTATGAAAAATTAATAATTAATTTCTCCAGAACATCCATTTCGAAACTAGGTCCCAGACACACTGCTTATTAACAGACACTATTTTGATACTGGGTCAATACCTGCTTGATGCGATGACGAACAGAAGAGCTGAACTGGTTCTATAAAAGGGACACGGTGCCTGGTCGCTGATTTGGTTAACCAAGAGATTTGCATAGAGCAAAAGGATCTTGGCGACGTGAGGTGGGATTGCCGGGAGTATAATCCTGGGAGACGTCTTGCCAAGGACAATGAAGAGACTAGTATGCAAGTCCGGGAAAGCCGTTACGCGCGATTATCCTTGAAGACGTTGAGAACAATAAGCCCTGGGACTCGTCTTCCGGTACTGTCTGCTAGACTGTCGTTTCCGGAAACCGGGTGGCGGCTCGTCTCGTTCCATTGCGTTTCCTGTCTACGTGTTTCGCCTTTGTCGTAGGAAATAGTAATTCGCGCCCGGGATTACATTTATTATCAGTTTCGAGCTCTGTCGCTCGAAGGTGCCTTTATCATATGTTAGGTAGTTTACTGTAGGAGTTATGGAATTACTATCTATAGTTTTGTATTTATCTGTTGCACCAGGTGTACGAGATGTACGTTGCTGGTTATCAGTTCAAAGTGTTATCACCCATCTTCACTGGTCACTGGGGCCTGCAGACCAAGAAGGGACGACCCGCATGGCGAGAGAAACAGAACAACTTCAACAGGAAACACTTTGACGTATTCAAGAAGGAAGTCTTTGCTAGATACATGAGGGATCCGCTCAAGATGGTCAAGAAGAGTCGGTAGGCTCTGTGAAGATCGGTCAGGACCATTAATTGGATTGGTCTTGTAAAGTCAAGAGAAACTTAGCAAGGATCTTCTTTGGCAACGGTATAAAGCTGAGCTAGAAAGATGATCCAAAGTACGGCACGATCTTTCGCCTAAAAATATTTTCGAATTTTCCGAGACTGTGCAATACGAAATAAACTAGACTTAGCGAAATGCCGGATGAACGCCAGACGCATCTATTGCTTCAGGATACATAAAGGAACTCTCCGGAAAATAGGAAAAGGGGTCCGACTAGCAGGAGCGGAACGAAAAGGTATGACAGAGGGGCCTGGGGTATTCGAAGTTATCAGGAAAATCGTTGGGAAACGGAATACGGTCGTTTATACATGACTGTATAAACTGCTGCAAGTCTCTTGCAACGTGGCTGAATGATGTAGTAACGTAGGGGATCTATGGGGTAGCGCAAGTCGAGCAAAATCCTATGTACTTTAGAGAGAAATACCCCTTTACGTTTAACTGTTATTGCGTGCGAGCCGGAATGGCTGACAGGATCTTTGGTTATTTGAAATCGAGTTAGGTAATAGAATTTGATAAAGTGTCTGCGAGAATGTGGGATAGAGTAACGTAAGGATAATTTATGTCTCAGGCGCAATATATTGTCTACGGGTACGTTAAACGTGTGTAATACGGAGTCGCGTGTACGTCTGGTGAATTTTAATCGAAACGATAAATTTTGCGGTTGGGAAATTTTAATGGTGTCGGTCTTGAAGCTTGGGTAGGTATTTATTTTATTTTTTAATTTAGTTTTTTATCTATGCTCTCACGTACTTTAAGACTCTCACTTGGTCACTCGTCCAATATATGGAAGTGGGATTGGAACAGGCGTGGGAAACTACAGCCCGTATTCACTACTCGCTCTTAAAGTCACTAACAGAGTCGCTTGTAGTTAAAAGTCACTAAGAAAAAATTTAAGAGCGCGCTAGTAGCACTAAAAGCGATTTCTGAATACGAGCTTATGGGGTTTTTTTTTCGAAGCCTCAAAGCATTCTTCAAACGATTTTTAGTATTACTTTATACGTGGTTACGAAGAGTTCTAATCGTGCGCATGCGAATTTGTGAAATCCCACGTGGTGTCCTGCGACTGGAATTACTTGTTAAATGTGCTCAAGAATCTCGTACGTATCATTGTAGTACTAAGCAATATAGTAGAACACAGTATTATTTATTAAGTAGAAAACTTTTGTATCGTAGTTAATTTTTACCTCAACACTTGTAAACTCGATTTAGGATCTTATTGATTCGTGAGTTTTGTAATCTAAGTAACGAAAGGATTTATTGATCGTCTGACAATCTAGTCGCGAATTATTAACGAGTTCACAGTGCGTGTAACTTTTAATAATTTGCCATTGCGAATAAACAGTGCCAATAATAATTCGTAATGCTAATTCATAAATTAACAGATGATTTCGTCTCTTTGAAATTTCATGATTGAAAATGGCTTGGGTGAGCTTTTACATTTAAATGAGCAATCCATAATTGAAATTTTATATACGTACATAGATTCCACTGTATGTTAACATAAAGCAAATGAAAATTTAATGACTAGTCCATCGTGATGATTTCATATTATTTCTCTTCTAACAGTGTCGTTATTATTTGTATGCACGCAAACTGTAATTGCTCACTTCATTCATGGGATTACTGCTCAATGAATGGACAAAATAATATTACAGAAATTATGGCGAACGACTTATAGCTTGAGGAAAAGAGTGAGAAAAAAATAAAAGACAAAACAAATAATACTTATTTGTTCTGGTATTACTGCGCAGGTGCTGCCTCCCATAAATTTTTCAACGTTTACTCCTGCAGTTGTTATTCATTATAATTTCTGGTGTCTAACTGTTCCTTGTCGTAGTTCCTGGTTTCTGTAATTTATTTGACTTGCTGATTCTCAGTTTTATTATACCAATAATTCGTGATAACTTTTGTAGCAAAGGGTTGAAGGAACAGTTTGATATATTGAAGAATATAATGTAATACCTTGAAAATTTGATTATAATTTCAAAAGCCTGTTCTCGACCTTAGCCAGATTTTCCTAGTTGCTCTTGTACTAATTCTCTTGTGTGTACGCACCCTATTGGGGAAGTAGTGCGTAAGGCCGATTTGTCAGAGGGAGGGTTGATTTATGATACTAGCCTAATCCTTAAAATGTCAAGGCAATCCGTCTGATTAATAATAGACTGTCGTATTACGTGCTCCATCAGATCTTAGTAATAGGGTACAGCTTTACTTTGTGAAGGTGAGAATCTATGGAAACTTGAATAATGCAATTAATATATTTTCGTTATTTATTCAAACCTTGATTAACTCTAGTGTACAGTTTTTATTATCCATTATAGAATTTTTGTACTTAAGCAAAGCCTTTGTACAAATGTCATAATATTTTTAAAACTACTTTCAATCTTTAATCTAGCTTTTATCATTATCTTGTTTCTTGTTTTCCTTCATGCTAATGTAAACTGGTACTAGCAAGGATATTCTCCCTATCTACATTACTCCAGAATCTCCGTAAACCCGAGTATGTACTTTCTGGCTGGACAGCTCGTTTCAAAACGGTTTAATTTCCTGCTGGTAGGCGCGCTGAAGTGAGGTTGTTGTTTTGCAGCAGAAAGACATGGTAAATAAGTCTTGATTATATATATGTATATATGTGTATGCAAGAGTCATGTAGGTACTTTAGTACATAGGAGCAGGCTACGCCCAGCTAGCAAAGTACCCGAGTACCTAGCTAAACTATTATTAAATTCTAGGTTGGTAAATTAAAATTTCATTTATTCCCCCCTTTTCTTCACTTATACATTAACCCTCAACGTCGACCTGACTCTTTCAGTCGGTTTAAATCCTATTTAATCCTTGTCAGTTTATTTTTTATACTCACTTTTGGTCTATGCTGGATTTTTCCAACAGGTCCATGCTCCAGAGTCAGCAAAGGAAATTACTTTGGATGACAGCATGGGAATATAGGATTGGATCGCGTTTGCAAAATTCTTCATTAATTTTGCATTGGAAGTCCTGTCTCGAATATCTGATGCCGCCAAGAGACTCCTTTTGGCAATGTATACCTGCATAGTTAGGTAAGAATGCAATTTCTTTTTATTGTCCTTATTTAGTACCTTTGGATCCTTTTTGAGGAACTCGACGATACTTTGTGAAATTATTTTGGAAATTCTTGGATTCCCTATTCTTTTTATTGTACAACAGTCTCAATGTATAAACAAGCAGTAAGTGGTGACAACGTGGAGCAACTTTTGCTGTTAGGGGTTGAATTTATGAATTTCTCTATTTTTTTATCTTGTTCTTTTGAAAATGTGACTTTTTAATAATCTCGCATTTTTTATTCTTCGAGTGAGACTCTCGACTCCTTTGACTGTTGCGTGGGATTCCTTTTCATGTGGACGACACTTTAACCTGCCCACGTTAACGGTACTTGTACACCTTTAATATTAATCTAGGGAGTGCTCTTTTGAACCGCACTATAATAGGCTTTGTCTGAAGCTGTGTACCTACGGCGTCGGGACGCTCTTGTGCGTATACGAGCGTCGGTGCGACGGGGGTTTAAACGGACGATGAAATAAGGGTAGTCAATGTGTGCTGTATTTTTTTTAAAGCTTTTAATACGAGAATACAGGTCATTGAAGGAGACTAATTAAACGGGTTTATAAATTCTTAGTAGTAGACATTTAATTAATCTCTGTTTTTTTTTTCAAAATTTATAACTCGCTAATGACCATGCAATTTTTTTAATACAATTTTATTCAACTGTATCGTACAGATTGTATGTGACATCCGATATTCGTATTACGTTTTGCATATTTTTTATTACAGTTATTAGACTCAAATACTGTACGAAATTTCATTAGCTCTGGATTTTCCACACGTGCACATTACGCTGCTCTTTATCCGGTCGTAGCATTTTTCTGAATAATTCAGTTTTTTCGTGATTTTTGAATTTTAATGAAAATTTTGGAAATTAAGCCAGGTAGGCTTTTTATCTGCCACTTGAACTTTCTAAGGACGTCGTTACCATAGATTTTACCAGACTGTACATCATGCAGTGTAAAATTAGACAAAAATAGAAAGAAATGTTACTTATATATAAAATTAGATAAAAAAGTAAAAAGCTTGAATATCAAAAAAGCCTTTCGGTATTACGAGTTATGAAACCGAATTAATATTCGTTTTGAAAATGACCGTGTCCTTGTATATTTAATTAATTTTGCACAAGCAAAATGTAATCTGATACCTAATTAACTTTTGGCTTAACAATTTTGAAAAATCGCATAGAGCACTAGCTACGAATCGCATTCGAGTTTTGGTTCAGAATGCATTCGTGGATTTATACGTAGGTGGCATGTAAATTTTGCATACAAATATTTTCAAAGTAACGTATCTATGAATACGCCAACTGAAAAGCAGTCACCACGTATATCAAGTGAGACGTCAGGGAAAAAGATTTTCTATGAATTACCCATTCAATATTTGAAAAGCATTACAAAGCCGTAACTTTTGAAAGCTTTTTGATAACGGCAATTCACCAAATTTTATCTCAAATATTTACCACGAGTTTAGACAGACGGCAGCGCGAATTTTAAATTATACGAAGATGCGGGTAATCAGAAGTTGGACGCCGAGGCGTCGCGACGCTCTTCCTAAAGGTTTCAGGTCGTTCAAGCAACTATATTATACAAAAGGAAGGTATTGGGTAACAACGGTAACGATCTTACGCAATCCCTATATCCAAGTAAAAATCGAGACTGACTCGGTAACAGTGTCTGACAAGGCACGTACCGTATCCACTACGTACATATAACAATAACACAAGCACTATTCAGCAGACAAGATGGAAGCAGATAGAATCGTTTTGTAATTGATAGGAGTGTTTGTTCGCTTTTGTAAATACCATCCCATTGGTAGAGGGTGTACCAACTGCCGAGTTCAGTATCTCCGGAAGACGTTGGTCGGATCGGGTTAGGTAAACTTGTGCAAGACATAAGAGGAGTAAGGAATGAAAATGAAGAAGAGGATTTCGAGTTTGGCTCGATCCCTCGAGTGACGGCTGAAGTAGAATAAATCAGTATCTATAGGTAGAAAGCGTATAGTAATAACTATATAGACAGTAGATAGAATCGTATTTCCATGTAACACGAGTCGTACGAATCTCCTACTAGGATAGTAGATACAGCAAATTCATATCCAGCCAATCCATTCGCGCACCACCCTGGTATATGCAAGTAACTGGATGGATTATGCGGCTAATTTCTAAAGTGCTCGCGCCTGGTACCCCTAATTTATACCGCACTACCCTTAATGCGTTCCCTGAAAATCGATGGGATATTGGATATAGGGTGTAACGTAGAGAGTCGATGTAGATATTTCGTACGGAATTGTCTGTCGGGATAAAAATTTTTGATGGAGACGAACGTAAGCGTGTAAATGCATAATGAACAATGCCGAATGATAAGAAAGGTACGTATGCGTGTATATATATATATATTTACATATGTGAAAATGAGGAATTGTCTATTGTGCAAATCCCGAGATTCCGTGGGGAGATCCAAGAGAGGACATGGTTGAGCATAAGTAAATAGGAGTTGTCTAAAGGGGTTTCAGAATACAGTAGTACAGTTATAGCGTGTAGCGCGACATTATATATGTATATATACGTATATTATGGCGAATGGGGTAAACGGGGTAAACGGGGTGAACTCGCTGGTAGACAGCGTAGGATTGCGTCTGGCTGGCACAATGTAAATCTTGGATGGGGGTGGCTACTAGCTGGCCGGCCGGCTGGCTGGAAGTCTGGTTGACTGGTTGGGTGATAAGGGATGTGCGGGATGGAGGGGGTGGAGCAGGGAGGGAGGGTGGTTTCCGAGCCGGAGGATGCTGGATACGTTGGTCCGTAGTGACTGAACGTATACGGGGGATGAAGTCTGGAGAGATGCTGTCGTAGATGGTAGCCGGAACCACGTTTCCAAGCAGGTAACGAAGGGTTGCAATATTTGCTATGGTAATGAGTAATTAAAATGCAAATTACGTGTCGCGGGTAAATATATTTGTACAAGTCTGGTTAAATACCGTCGTGATCACTGATTATATTGCTAACAAAAACGGGTAATGTATCATTTGTCTGTTTTGAGTTTTGAGCCGAAAATTTGTTGAGGGTTGGATTGAAAACATTTTTTTTTATTACAGTCTTTCTAAGGGATACTGACGCCATTGATGAGTTAGTTGCTGGTAATAGAATCAGGGGCAAGAAAAAAATTGTCACGTGAAGCATTGAACGGTTTACCGATTCATCCCTTTCTTCTTTCGACTTTCTCTTGGGTTGTGGATGCTGCGATAAAGGTTATCATCACCCTCCCTCTCTCCCACCCCTGCCCGCTCCAATGGTTCCCTTCACTCCCCACGTTCATCCCCCTGGTACTTCAACCCTTTCTAGACATAAACTTTCTAACGATCTCAACAGGCTGTCGTGTCCTTGCACGAGGCGACGTACTTTACGGTGGCGTCCCGACGCTAACGCGAATCTCGGTATTACGTGGCGTCGAAATTACCGACGCTCTGATTCTCGTCGTCGGGATAGAGTGGAGAGGGGTTGGTGGCGTCTGTCTTGGGGTGGTCGTACGTAGCTACATAACCTACAATGCATTAAGGAGAGGTTCCTGAAACGTGTCCGCCATTACCACCCTCCCCGCCCCTCCCTCGTCCTACTGCTGGTATACTGGGGTGGTATTATAGTCTGGCTTACATCCCTTATATTTTGTAGAATCAGATTGTTTTTTGAGCCTTGTGTTAATTTTAGGTTTTTTCTTTGGAAGGTGAATGATCCGGAGAAGAGGTTGGTACCATTGAAATGGAGGCTGTAATTAAAAAAAGAAATTTACAAGTAATCGAAACCGCATCTGTGGGAGGTATTTACTCAAGTCGCATCCACTCTTCGCTCTGGACCAGTCAGGATCTTTGGCAGATGAAGAACGATCTCGTGGCTTGACCGTACTCGTTACGTAGTTCTTTATGCAGATACTGTACTGGAGTAATATTATATATCGAGTCGTGCCTGACTCTAGCGACGCAAACTACTTGGTAACTACTTAGGCAGAAGCGGGCCTGACGAAACTCTCGGTAGACTACTTATAAACTTATTTCGCGGCACGTCTTCAAAATGATATACCAACCTACCCGTCTATCCATCCAGAGACCCATACAAGCTTCCTTCCATATAAGATCCCTCCCTGTGGACCCTCTCTCGTTTTTCCTGGATAAATTAGTTTTTTATGGTCGGTGGGATTCACGGAAGCGTTCAAGTTGGAAGAATAATATCCTTGAGGTAAACCCCTAATGCTTTATAATTAGTTGGAGCATTTATTATTATTGGTAAAGCCCAAGCGAGGTCGCCTTTGACCACGAAATTAGCAAAGCTTTTCATAGAGAGACTGCTGATGGAATTGCAAAAAGGGAATGTTGGGTTAAAAGGTCTATGCTTTGTCCCTAATCGAAAAGACGGTAGAATATGAGCTACTAATAGTAGGAAGGAAGTTGATTAAAATTGAAAAAAGCCAATGATAGTTTGATGAAAATTTTATTTATTATTTTCACACATACATTTCCAGTTCCTGATACACTTGATGAATTACAAATAGTTTGTTCATTGATACATATACTTTATAATACATGGTCAAAAAGAAGACAGTAAAAGGGAAATACTCAATAAGATTGATCATAATAAAATATGTAAATTGAAATTAATGTTCTTTTTGATATGAAGCTTTGTTAAATTATTTTATGTTTTCAATTTTGTTTCAGTGTAACAGAAGCTGATACAGATTTCTTTGTGCCGATCCTTTAAACAAACCAGAGTGTCTCCAGGTACCTCGAACTAACAGTCCAGCTAGTTTAGTCCTTTTAAAACTCTGGAAATAAGGCAAAGTTTTAATGACCGTGGGACCATTACAGTTGGGCGACGTTGCGGCTGAAACAAAGGGAGAAGATAAGTATGAATAAAAAGTAGCTAAATGTAATATAAGAATAGAGGGAAGTGTATGACGTGGAAGAAGAAGAAGAAGAAGAAGAGGAAGCGAAAAATAAAATAGTAAAGGACATGGTAAAGTAAAAGGTATATAGTAAGGAAGTAGATGGAGAACAGGGAAAAGGGATCAGTGGAGGGTGGTTTTTCCACCCTATGGTAAAGTAGTAGCAAACCACTTTAACCTGACCCGACAGAATCTTCCATGAGAAATGCATTTAAACGGTCTTGTTAGGAACAGTGCAGAGAGGGAAGGGATGAGAAAAAAAAGGACCCAGAGACCTTAGGTATATCTGGAGAACAAGGGTCGACAGCCAAGTCGCACCCTAGCACTGATATTTACAAGTCGATTAGTATTGACCTTTCGAGAGGATAAAAGGAGAGAAAAAAAAGGGAAAAAGGGTGGTAAAAACCCAAACCCAAATTTCACCTCCCTACCCCTGGAGAACGAAGAAGATTCTTGGGATCTTCGTATAAGTCGACGAGTTCCGTTTGCTCCAGGCTTTTTTATGGTAGATGATCGAACTTTCCTTGCTCCTTATTTCAGCATTACCTTACCTGGACCTTTGAGGGTGGATGAGAGTGAGAGAGAAATAGGTTCAAAAAAAGGAAAAAGGGAAATACATAAAAGAATAAAATTAAGGAAAAAAAACAGACCGCCTATCATCAGCAAGTGGTAAGCTTAAAGGATATATAAATTCCCAATGCACCCCTTAGGCTCTACCGTTGTTCGCCTATGTATCTATACAGTTAAGTGATAGCTCGATATCTCACTCAGTGAGCCATTCGAGTAAGTCCTGTATCCTTTTTTAATACAACCGATCATTTCCTGTTTCGATGGAAACTTGTGAACAGTCCGTATATCACTAAAGCATGGGGGATAAATGCTTGTAAATATTTAGCGGGATTGGAGAAAAAAAATAGTCTACTATAAGGTACCCTTAAGGAATGATTCGCAAAGGGAGGGTCGAAAGTAGGTGGGTTGAGTTGGACGAGCAAGCAGAAGGAGTCGAGGGTCGCGGATCAACCGGCCCATGCATAATGCATGTGACTCTTTCCATTGGCTAGTCTCTACCTACTATATGTACCCAGTGTATCTTATGGTAGAGAAAGTTGACAGTAGCCACGATAGACACTTTTCTTTCTCAGGGTCATGATTTTTTTCAAATTCGTCCCAGTCGAAGATCCTCGTCTCTCATACGGCGTCAAATTCGCTGTTTATCCGCAGGGAAGGCTTGAAATACAAAGAAAATTTGGGAGATAAGAGTTGCAAAAAAGGAATTGAGATTCTTCTCGATTCTTTAATGAGATCTCCATTTTCTCTGGGGTGCGTAGTAAATCCTGTTCGGATATCTAGAACTGTCAGGGGTAGAGAACCTCACGATAAATTATTACTCAACGAGGACAAAACTTTTTTCTGTTTTTATTTTTTTTCTTACCTTTTTTTTTAATAATGACGAATCGTTATGGCGCAAAAGTGAGTTTTGCATGACGACAACCTGACGGCCGCAGGGTTCAACGTGCGTGACGCAGTTTAACGACGGCTGAATCCACTGGGACTGGTTCAGCAGGGGTGGTTGGTACTTTTGATAATCGTCGGAGTTCGTGCTTGAATTGATTTTTTTATTGCGTGGAGTAAAACATTATGCACGGGAATTAATAATGCACCTGTGCATGCCCAATCGAGGTAACAACTGTCGTTGTTACGAGAGTCTATATCGAATCTGAA
The DNA here is from genome assembly GCA_030142635.1 of Trachelus troglodyta. Lineage (NCBI taxonomy): Eukaryota > Metazoa > Arthropoda > Insecta > Hymenoptera > Cephidae > Trachelus > Trachelus troglodyta. The sequence goes on from JARQTJ010000023.1 coordinate 132,600, forward strand.
AACAAAGGTAGGTTCCTGCCGTTATGAAAATCATGTTTATTGCATTTTAGATATTTTTATTTGAGCATTGATTAGTCTTTTCTTCTTTATTTCTTTTTTTATTTCGTCGAATTTATGTCTGCTTTATTTTCCAACGTGTCCAACTTTCTCGAAATTTCTTCTTTTCTTACTTTTCACTTTCTCCTCTTGTTCTCTTTCAGTCTCCGTCACTCGTCCGCGCTTTTATCACGCTCGCCACGAGACTTATCGAAGTGTCGTCATTTCAAGAAAGTTCTACGTCGTCCTGGGAATAGCGAAGGATCGTAACGAGGAAATAGGATATTCGGAGGTGACGAAGTCGATCCCACTGGAGGATACATGGAAACGTAAATCAGTAGTACAAGAGTAAGAAGAGGACTACGGTGAAAGAAGAAGGAATAGAAAATAGTAAAAAAATTAAAAACCTACAACTGTGAGAAAGAAACGTGTCGAATATTTAGATTGAATAGTTTTTTGTATATGAGAATGTATATAAAATGAAACATGTATGAAGAGAGACTGAAGTGATGATGCTGTAACGTCAGACGACAGAGCGTTAACGAATAAATAAATATTCATGTCAAACCTGCAAGGAAATTAATAGAGGACTAATTATAACTTGGAGATAGTACCGAAGTGTATAACCTTCGAGAAATTTCCTATTCATAGGTTAAATAATTAATTTCGCAACAGCCGTTACGATAAGGCAGAACCGTCCTACCATTTACTTGCTCACTATCATAAATATAAACGGGTAAGGTATCACGGGAATGCGCATTTTGAATTTTACTTGAGAATATAAAAAGAAAAAGATACAGTCCAGTTCCAAATGCTATGGTTTGTAAAGCGTATTTCTACAACATTTTTAACATATTTAAGACACTTTTAACAAAGTGAAATGCCAAATTGACACCCGTGTAGCACCTCAATTTTTACTAAATATAAAATTGAGGCTCAATCAAAATCTCGTAGAATATACGGAGTAGATAAAATTTGAATTAAAATTGTAGAATATCGAAAATAAATTACGTTCAAATTGAACTATTAATAAATTAGGTGTTGGAACATTAAAATAATTTATTAAATCAATAAAG
>JARQTJ010000025.1:13176-24139 GCA_030142635.1 Trachelus troglodyta
TTGTATTGTTTATATTGGAAATAAATCTTGGTAAATAATATTTCTTGAAACTTTATTGCAAATATCTTTAGTCTTGCCATAATAACATTAATTGTAAAATCAAGCTAGAGAAGCATAGAAGATATTTGATATTGACAGAGTATGGGGTCTGAGATAGAATAAATACGTGTAACGCTTTTATCGCCCACGCCAAGTTGCGTAATACTTGTAGGTGACAGATTTCGGATTTACCTCCTACGAAAGATTTGTATTATATCTTAAAGGGAATATAAATTCTTAAAGAATACGCTTTACAAATTATGAAAAGTCGTCAATTGCATTAGAATTTTATTCCGATTCATCAACGGGATGTAGTACGAATCGCTGGAGATCGGTGGAAGAAAAGTGAGATCAGGATAACCTACGTAAAATGTTACAGAGATATCTGTGTAAGTCAAATGGCATTATCATAGGACATGGCAGTTTTCAGTTAGTGCTTGACTGTCGACTGGGAACCTCTGTTCTCAGCGAATGACATCCAACAGGCATGTCTTCGACTGACGTCATCCTGCCCATAGCCACCGAGAAACAAAAGCAAGGGTAGAAAACTCAGAGTTCGTAGGTGCCTACGTTTCTCTTGATACCTCGCTCTGATTGGTCAACTTTGACTTGCTCCCATTTAAAAACTATGATCTTCCGGAGAAAAGAAAGGTCATTTTCGTGATTAGTGGTGCCTCCCGAACACCGCCGTACCCCGTTGGTCAGGTAATTTCGGAACACCCTATATATTTGCAAGTACTTTTACAAATAAATGCCACTCTTATATTGAAACTTTACAGGAGATATGAAGTGACTCTTCAGTATGATGAATTGCGCAAAATAAAACTTAATATTTACCAATAGACTTACAAACTACTACTGTGGAATGCATCGTTTATATGGGTGACCGCATTTGAAATATCTACATATACATATATTACTAACTATAAATCTCGGATGGTTTTGAGTTTTCTGGCAATTTGTTATTCTATTACGTTACTCTATGATATTTATAATATAATACAGACTAGAAATACGCATTCCTACATTTGCAACGATAAGTTGTACTTGATTAAGGGCTCCCGACACTGTTTAGAATAATGGTGTGTGAAAATTACGAAATACTTGAATCATAACTAAAAATTTTTATTAAACGGATCATGCATATTTTCTCAAAGGTTTAACAATTCGGAAGGATTAATCGAAATATGTAAGACTAATGACCGGTTCGGATTGTGTGTCATCTGGTTCGTAGAAAAAGAAACGAAACGAATTACTCCTTCCTCCATTGATTTTCTTTATGAAACTTATTAAGCCGTTAAATCAATCGTTTATGATATCTGACTGTTGCTATATTTGAATAATATTTTGAATTAAAGTCACGTAATTCAAAATGCACACACTCTGTAATTCTAATCAGTATCTAGGACACTTAACTGCTTATAGAATATGTATATTGCACCATAGAACAGATTGCACTCTAACTCTTCTTTCTTTGGCATTTCTAAAGGAGTGTGCATACGCATGTGCGCACAAAATACATGCAGAACCACACGTACGCACATATCCTACCTCATTCTCCTCATCAGTAAGATATAGTCATTGATTAATATTTTAACAATTAAAAATAATGATTAATCCCCTCTCTGTTCTGATTTACAGGATTTCAATAGCATTTACTCCAAATGCACTCGGTGTAACGCTCGAGGAGGTTAATCACTCGCTTCAGGTGCTCTTCGTTCATAATCCTTATTGAATAAATATTTACGCATATTAAATAATTTTTAAGGACAAATGAAATACCATTCAGAGTATAAATCAACATCGAACGAGATATTGCACAACACGCATTCTTCATAAAAGCTGTCACTCGTAGTTAACTCGTCATATTTAAGGAGAAAAACTAATATGAAAAAAAAAACATTTTCTTCAAATAGGATAATATAAAATTTAAGTACAACCAGTTATTGTACGGAGAAACGATATATGTTATAATATTTTTACATAACTACCTCAAATTTGGCTATTAATTTTTTATGAAGATTCTCAAAAGGAGGTAACTCATATGAATACTCATACGAAATATTTGGACGGTTTTTCTGCTCAAATTTATTTATTAAATTAATTTTCTCCTCATAATATAATATTTTATTAACTGATTTAGTCCACTTTTATCCTCAATTATAAAATTTTAATTACATTAAATGAGTGTAAAATGAATTCAAATTCAAAACTTAAAATAGTAATAAAAATGTAACATTTAAAGCATTTCCCATTAAGTCAGCAAAATGAGCTATTCAATTACTTGATTATACAGGGTGTCTCATTTTAATCTTACACCTGATTTATTTCGTAAAATAGGGCTCCGATCGAAAAATGAGTCCAATGAAAGTTTTAGGGTTTCAAGGGGGACGTCTGAAAAAAAAATAGTATTTCAATCGAAATTTCAAAATGGCGGCGTTAAGGAGGCTGACATGTTTTTTTTCAATGGAAACATGGTTTTTTTCGTACCAAAAAAATTGTTAGATCGAAACTAACAACTTTTGTAGCAACTTTTTTTCGATAAAGTCCATATTTTTCACTTTTTTAGCGTCACCCAGGATGTACCACGAGGAGGTAGTCTTCAACTTCCAGAGTGTGTGTGCGTGCGTGCGTGCGTGCATGCAACACTCACAAGGATAAAGTCTCAAGGATAAGGATAACAAAATTTTCACACTGACGCTTCGAACTGACTTTTGTGGATCACGCGTTTTGGATGGTACATTTGTAAAAGTTTACGGACGAAAAGTTAACGATGTCTGATTTCAGTCCGAACGAGATTGTCGACATGCTCCTCATTTTGGGGAGATGTCATGGCAATTATTTTCGGGCTGCAAATTTTGTATCGTCGCGAATATCCGAATCGTCGTCACCCATCGCGGCAGACGATTCGAACGCTGGAACGGAGATCGAGGGCAGGACATCCTGGGTGACGCTAAAAAAGTGAAAAATATGGACTTTATCGAAAAAAAGTTGCTACAAAAGTTGTTAGTTTCGATCTAACAATTTTTTTGGTACGAAAAAAACCATGTTTCCATTGAAAAAAAACATGTCAGCCTCCTTAACGCCGCCATTTTGAAATTTCGATTGAAATACTATTTTTTTTCAGACGTCCCCCTTGAAACCCTAAAACTTTCATAGGACTCATTTTTCGATCGGAGCCCTATTTTACGAAATAAATCAGGTGTAAGATTAAAATGAGACACCCTGTATATGTATGATCAAAAAAATTCTCCTCGATTGTCAGAAGACATTTATTATAATTATTACTAGAAGATATAACATTAACATATAACTCAATTTATTCTCACCCGAGAACACTGTATACATGGAATAGATCTCACTTTTTCCTGAATCAAAATCGAAATACTTTTATGATACGTCTCAGTTTCTTCTCATTTGAAGAGAAAATGACTTTTGAAAGTTATTTTACTGTATCTTATTGTAGATTTTTTTGAGGAGAAATTGAGAAAAATTTCTAAATTATTTTTGAGGAAAAAACCGCCCAAACATTCTGACCCGAAATGAGTTACCGCCAATCATTCTCATAGCTCAGATGAAAATATAATAAATACATATATGCTAAAACGGTGTGATTTTACTCCAAACTTGAATCCAATCGAATTTTCAAAAACATTTGGAACTAATGAAAATTCCTTCAATATTTTGGACTGCCAAAATGAAATCGCCGATCTCTCGACGACACGCAAAATTGCTCACGAGTCCTCTGGTGACTGTTTAAATAGATTTATAACTAAATTATGCTAATTATTGATTTCTATGCTGGAGTCAACAAATTATGAGCATAGACAGTACCATTTCAAATCGAGGAAAACTTTCTTGGCATGATCAATTGCTGTCAGAAACTTTTTTATTATGCATCTAGCAATGTTGCTACCAGTTAGGTAGTCTACTAGCATATAATGAACCATCCAGTTGAAGAAAGATGATGCACTACTGCTTGTTGTGAACGTGATGTCTAAATAATTGTTACGCTTCCAAAGCGTATCGAGCTTTGCGTAAACCACAAACAATTATAATATTTTTTCGTGACGTCACAACTCAGACAGTCATCATGTACTGCTGAAATAATCAAGATAATTTTGAGGTCTGTTTTCTGCATATGCCACTATTTGCACTTGAAAAGGTGAGTAATCAATACATTCTGTACTTATGCAAACAGTAACAAAAAATCTTGAAGGTATAAATCTTGAACTCCAAAATGGGCGAATTAGGTTCATTCCCTCTTTAAATGGAGGAACTATAGTCGATTTTATGACACACAAACAATGGTCCAAGCAAGGAATGTTTCCATTCTAAAGTCAGCTCGCAGAAAAAAACCTATACGTTTGAGTTTATTCGAGCCTTCCAATTGTTAGTTCCTACGAAGCCGATTTTTGGATTTATATTAATAATATTATTTAATAATGAGGAAATTGCAATGGATATAAACAGACTGGTTTCGCGAATATATTCGCATACTAGTATTTTTTTACAGATTTTTCAGAAAGAACAATTGATATGCTAAGGATTGCATTATATGCGAATTGTGAAAATCAAACCAAGTGGAAGTCGCAGACTATATGAATAAGAAAATCAATTTTCTTCAGAAAATGATCTAACCGTAATTCTTTTAAAAGATACTGTCTTGCATGTAATTCTTTTTTTTCAAAATGGGTAGTTCCGATTAAAGTCCAACAGAATCACTAAAGTGAAACATATTTTCCTAAAGCTTGTTTTCAAGAGTACTCTTAAAGTAAATGAGATTGAACATTTTAATTGATCTGAGTTAATCCGATTATCTCCGATTTAATTGTACTTTGGGAACTGATAGAATTGTTAATTATATAAAAAAAATATTATGGCGGTAACTGCGAGTTTCCGAAAAGTGCTGATGTCCTTTGATTTCTATACTGAGAAGCAACAAAAGCTTGAGGATTTGGAATTTGTCTAAGTCCTAAATTTGGTTTGATTTTTATACCGAAGTTGGAAGTTCTCGGTGGTTGGGGAATTTTCAATGCAACCTTACCGGAAGTCCTAGTACCTAGGAGTGATACTGCAGCGTCCGATAGTGTTCTTAGATTCGAATCTGACGTCTTACCTTCTTCTGGTTTTGCAGGAGAATATCTTAATATTTTTCCGTGTATATTTACCCCAGGACCTGGAGATAGATCAAGCGCACTACTGTTAGCACCACTACTGAGATCGAGAGGCCGTTCGGTTTTTCCGTCAAAAGCTTTTAGTGTCAAGGGAGCCAATGGTGGTGGACCTTTTCTCGTACTTTTCTCTTTACTTTTTGACATTATGCTTTTTAGAGCATCTCGCATTTGTTTCTCGGCCAATAAGCTTCGAACTCTATTCGCCTTACTTTCTCTCAATTGTCTCTCGAGTGCCTCCCGTTGGTAGTCTTGACTTTGATTGGTGCCTTTACACTTTACTGAAAATCCAGAATCAGTATAAGTTTTGGATGTTCCTGTCGTTTCTGCAACTGCAACTAATCCTAGTCGTCGAAGAACCTCTTCATCTTTTGTTTCGACGTTTCTCTGACTATTTGAGTCTTCGTTCTTAACACATGGACGTTGAATATCAACAGACTGTGATTGTTCATCTAATGTTTGCGCAACTCTCACCACTTCGTCGGGTATACTATTAATAATTTGTTCTATGGTTTCTTCCTGTTCCCCACTATCAACGATATTCTCTTCGATGGAGTTTTTGTTCTTCGTCTTTTCTCGACGTACCGCCCGCATCTGCAGAAGCTTCTCTTTCGTAGTTGTCGAATTTCCTGAGGTAATTCGAGGTGGACAGGGTGTTAGGCGGACTTTTAATTTAAGTAAATCCTCTCGTGGCGTTGTTGTAATTTCAGCGATAACACGCTTATTCCGCCGTTTTCGTCGTTTGTGATGTTCTAATCGTTCTACTTTCGTTCCTCGGGATTTTGCTTTAATCGATGAAGAATTAGGTCCAGGAGTTCGTAAAACAGGTGTCACTTCGCATCTAGGTTTTTTTGGGAATGGTTTCTCGCGAATGCCCGATGCTAAACTTTCTGCATTCTGAAAGTATTCTTGTTGGGTTCTGGTTTTTGACCCTACTGCCACAATACCGTTAGGGCCACTGCCGATAATTATGGTAGTAGTAGTGTCGGTATCAGTATCGGTAGCGGTAGCATTGGCGGTTTCAGTATCGGATGTGGAAGCGGAAAGACAAGGGCAATTTGAGGAAATCGCACTAGCAGTTATGGTGGTCCCAATGACAGTGGCAGCATTTGACATATCGTCACTTTCAGAAGCTACTGGAGCAGCTGTATTATTTACAGTGCTGATTGCGCCAGTATAGGCAGAAGTGGTAACGGCGGCGATGCAGACCGTTGTAACTGTACTGGATGCTGTGGTCAGGATAGTGGCTTCAGTGACTTCAGAAGACGAGGAGGAAGATGTTGAAGATGCAGTGCAAGAGAAGACTGGCGTGGAGATAGCAGAGGATGAAGATGAGTAGAGGAGCGAAGAGGCTGATGTATATGATGGAGAGGAAGGAGTGATAGGAAGGGTTATGCTGACTTTGTTAGGCTTAGGGCTTGGTGGTGGTGTTGGAGGTCGCTGGATTTCAATACTGCAGTCTGTAGTGTTTTCCAAACAATCTGACATAAAGACCGGGTTTCCTGAATCTTCTTTACAGATCACACGGTAGAATAAACGCATCGGTGTTTCCTGAACAAGAAGTAAAGTCTTATACAAAATCTGTACATGTGTTAAAATTCTGTTATATCTTATAGCATATGAACAATTATATACAGGGTGTTCCGGAACTACCTGAGCCGGCGGGTATGGCGGTGTTCGGGAGACTTCACTGATCACGAAAATGACCTTCGTTTTGTCCGGAAGCTCTTAGTTTTTAAATGGGAGCAGGTCAAAGTTGACCAATTACAGTAAGGTGTCAACAGAAACGTAGGCTCCTACGAACTCTGAGTTTTCTTCCACTCGCTTTTGTTTCTCAGTGGCTATGGGCAGACTGAAGCCCGGTGAAGACATGTCTATTAGATATCACTAGCTAAGAACAGTCACGCACTAACTGAAAACTGTAATATCCTATGATAATGTAGGAAATAATAAAGATCTGTCACAGTAGGTAACTCCAAAATCTTTCACCTACAAGTATTGTGTAACTTGGTATGGACGATAAAAGCGTTACATGTATATCTGCTTTTTTCTCTCAGATCCCATACTATGTCAGCATTAAATACTTTCTATGCTTCTCTAATTTAATTTTACGATTAATATTATTATTGCAAGACTGAAGTGTATTATGAATGTGTCGATGGAATGCCCATTTCTTGAGAAAGGAGTGTTCAGGAAAAAAAGAGTTCATGAAAATATGATGACAGCGAACGCTGATACCCAGATAAAGGAACGGACATCGACGCGGAATCTAATAATTGAAATAATAGTTATAAAGTTATCATTGAATGCTTACAGTAAAAATTGTTAGATACAGGATGGATTGCTGATGGATACTTCTACATGTTCCATATAAGATTCAGTACAGGTACGTATGGTAAAACTATGCAATATTTAATTACATGTTTCACGGCAGATTACGCTCAGTAGGTTTACGAAGGAAACACTCAGTCTGCTGCATAGATCCAAAACTGATCTGAGATTGATCTTTCCCTACAGTGATTGTGGCTTGAAGCGATGTTCTATGAATGATCTGCGTCGCTCTATTTCCTTAATGCACCAATAATATCATACTCAGATTAATTTTGGGCCTTAATTTTTCATTCCTCGCTCTTAATTTCTCCGGTACTTTTTCCGGTACCTTTTCCGGGACTTTTTCCGGTACTTTATCCGGTACATTTCCCGGGACTTTTTACGGGACCTTTTCCGGGATTTTTTCCAGGACTTTTATCGGTATTTTTTCTAGGACTTTTACCGTTACTTTTTCCGAAACTCTTGCTGATACTTTTACCGTTATTTTTTTCCAGGATTTTTTCCACGATTTATTCTGTAACGCTTTTATCGTCTACACCAAGTTACATAATGCTTGTAGTTGACAGATTTCAGATTTAAATTCTGCGACAGATCTTTATTATTTTCTACGTTATCATATGGTATTGCAGTTTTTATTTAATGCGTAACTGTTCCCAGCGAGTGATACTCAATAGGCATGGGTTCGCCTGGTTACACTCTGCCCATAGCCACTGAGAAACAAAAGCGAGAAAAGAAAACTCAGAGTTCGTAGGAGCCTACGTTTCTGTTGATGCTTCGCTCTGATTGGTCAACTTTGACCTGCTCCCATTTAAAAACAAAGAGCTTCCGGACAAAAGGAAGGTCATTTTCGTTATCAGTGAAGTCTCCCGAACACCGCCATACCCACCGGGTCAGTTAGTTCCGGAACACCCTGTATAACAACGATATAGTAATTATATGTTATGTATAACTAAATGATTCGAATGTTAATATGATTCCTAATATTTGATATAACCAAACGTAGGATAGGCTGTATTCATTTTTAACCGTTGAGGGTTTTTAATTAACCCTTTGAAGCATGATGGGTCGATTTTCGACTCACCTTTTTCACCATCGTTTTTAGCTTTTGAAAATTATTCTTTGACTTTAAAGAATGCAAGTTTTTGGTGTCACAGGATTCCCAACATATCAACGAATCCAGAAAAAATTGCAACCAGTTTTTATTGTTGATTAACATAAAGTTATAAATAAACAAATTGTAGAAATCAGTTTTTCCCCCAAAAAATGTGTTTTCTACGACGCGATTATGAATACATATTTCTTCGAGACTTAGTGCTTAGAAGTTTTTGAGGTCGCTGATTAGGAATCTGAAATAAAAATTCAGGAATTCAAAATTGCGGATCCAATATAGCGGATACAAAATGCAAAAAGTAACTTGATGAAGATGAAACTTGGTATTCGGGAATTTCTTGGGTCGCTCATGAGCGAATTTTCAAATGATCAAATTTCAATTTTACATCCGTAATCCTAATCAGTGACCCCGAAAACCACCCAAATCTATATTTTCACCAATAATATCTCGGTTTTTCATTTCGCAGCCTACATCTTGAATCCGCCATTTTGAACTTTGAAAATCTGATAACAGATTCTTAATCAGCGACTCCATAAACCCGTGTATACCAAAATTCATAAAAATCCAATCATTAAACAAATGTATGCTTCAAAGGGTTAATAACAAATTTCAATAATTCACCTTTAGAATAAACCAATGACATAATGAGATATGTTCCACTAATCTTTAACCAGGGCGTCCTATTTCACTCTGGAACCCGGATTTAGTTATTCATTTGTAATGATAAAAAATGTGTAGGAAGAAAGTATGAAGATCATAATTTCCGACATTTTGATACTAACAACATTTCTTTTAGTGGCAAATTTTTTACTTACCATTAGGAAGGTACCATCGAAACCTATTCAATCATATACAATAAGATGATCTTGAAACGACCTTAAGCTAAAAAATTCGTGAGTGAATGAGCAATTTGGAATTTCAAGGGGAATGAGTTATAGTGACAAAATAAGTATATTTTTTGAAGGAAAAGAAATTATTCTCTTGATTTATTGATGAACTCGGGTGGAAGAGTTAAGTGGGACACCCTGTATATATTATTTCATATGTCCTACTGTCAGTCAGTATAATATTTAAGATATGATTTAGCAAAATATAAATATAATTTATAAATTACTCACTGCATTTGTATCTTTTACAAGTATAGTTTCACAACCGTATTTTATATTAAAGACATTTTATATTATTCCATATCAATTTACACACCAAACTTGTAAAAATAAAAGGTTAAATATATATATTGTACACAGTAGCATTTCGAAGACTTTTACGCATCCAAATGCATCCGTTTTCAGTTTTAAAGTTACTTAGTAAGTGATGTGTGAATACGGTGTATTAAAAAAAATATGAAGCAGGTTATATTAATTGTATAGTGCTAGATAAATAGACTTACCCGTTTCCATTTAAAAATACATGCTAGATCGAGCAGGGTCCAGGATAGTTCCAAGACTTTTAAGGTTTCAATATGCTGCTGCTTTTCCGTAACCGGATTTCTGTATAGCATCTCAATCCTTTTTACTCGTAAAAGTTTTTCGTCTTCTTTCCATCCTCTTTTCAACATTAGAAGACGCACGAGATGCCTTACTGTAACACCAGCTGGGCACTTCAAGTATCTAGTCCCATAATCCTCATCCTTATCCTTGTCTTCGTCATAATTTGTATCCTGATGCAGATATATTTATATGTTATTCATTATGGTAATAAAAATATAGCAGTAAAATAAAAACTTTATTTAGAATAATAGATGACACATATCAGAGAAAATTTATTCTAAAAAATTGTTCTAAAAGTTAGAGCAATCATAAGACATCATGATACCTCAAAACATTTTGTTTTCCTCCGATTTCTTAATATCATTTAAAATAAAATATTAATTGTATTACGTTAAATTCTACTAGAACGTTTAGTAAAATTCGAAACACTAAAAAAAGTTGAATGCAATGCCTCTTTTTTTTCGTGCAAAGAGTATAAATGAGTAGTCAAAATGTAAAATAATATGCGTAAATTTTTACAATGCATACTGTAACATTACAAAACGCTCGACCTCTCGGTGCTCCCGCACCGAGAGCGCACTTGTTACGATCAAAGAATAAGGACGCGCAGCTAGTATAAACACTAGCCGATAGAGGATTAGCGCTTCTCGCTAATCAATCCAACATTTTAATTAGTTAAATAATAGATTTCAAATCAATTTAAGATCATCTGGATTCAGTTTTCAACGATAGTAACTACACAGTCAGCGTGATTTAAATCCGAAAGGATAACGCATATTAAATTCGGTAGAAAGTGTTTGAGCTCGATTTATGCCCTC
>JARQTJ010000025.1:26922-40740 GCA_030142635.1 Trachelus troglodyta
CAGTAAATTCTTTTCGGCACATCGAACTTTTCGATTGCCTCATGTAAATCCTAGAACGCTGAGTAGCAGGCCACGCGGTTACACTATATGCCAGCGCGAGGTTTGAAGCAAGACTCTTCTTGCAAACTCATCAATATTGCTGTGCATTGTCCCCAAATTCGGAGCTAATGCACCTGCAGTATTCGAAAACGATAAGCAGTTTTTCTGATATCTTTGCAACCGACGGAACTCCTCTAGGAGCAAGCGTCAAAATCATCGAGTCTTGCTCGATCCTCGGCTGATAGCGTCCAACGTGATTTCGGATCCAAGTGACCAAACCTTCCCACCCGAGGGTCAGGGAAGTCACCGCGGTGAGCGTTCGTATAAATCTATCGCGAGTGCAACGACAGACATCGGAGTGCATAAGAAAGAACTCATACTGTGAAATTCTACTGAACTCTCCAAACCGATAACCTAACCACAACCTCCATAAGTTAACGAACTCTTTATATGATATCTAATTGTAACGAATTAATGGTACTTGTCGCTTCTGATTCGCATCCACAATATAAATGAACAATCCACTCTTTGAAGGGACCTAATTTATGAATCTCTCGACAACCTTATTCGCACGATATATCGTGCGGGAATGTTATGATTGCTGCACACTCTGAACTCATCAAGAGTCGACTATTTCGTGCTTCTTTTTGGTGCACATACTGCGAACTTTCCGCACATTGTTACAAAAAATAGTATATGATACGCGTCAGGAATCACCAACTTTCCGCACTTGTATCATAATGTACTAATGCGATACTGGTACAATTAAGCGAACATTATACGCAGGTCGTGAAGTTTATCGCACTCGCCGCACTCGCACCACAAGAAGCACTCGCCTTCAACTCCTGCCGCTGTATTACTGGGCAACTCGTGCGACCAACTTCCCCGCGCCCTATAAAGTTCGCTTTCTCCCAGTCGTATCGCAAAGTACTAATGCGACACTAATGCAGTAAAGCGAACATTATATGCAGGCTGTGAAGTTTGTCACCGTCGCCGTATGCGTAACCACGAGCACGCTGTGTACTGTGCAGCTCGTGCGACAAACTTCACCGCCTTCCTATAATGTTCGCTTTCTCCCACTTGTATGGCAAAGTACTAGAATGTAATAGAAAATTTGTGTAAAAATTATATATAACTTATGTATGTCCATAAATATACATATGTAATAATATAATTCATATGTAAGTTACATATAACTTTTTTACATGGGAAATTCCTACATTACTGTTAAAGTTTTCAAAGCTGCTTTGATGTCTCAAGGTTACAGCATTGCAGTGAATTTTACGTGAAATTGTAAACAAACTTTTTAAAGTATTTATTACCAATATAAATGAATGTGACAAATGTTCCATATGTATATACATATATATATTTCGAGCTGTTTAAATGAAGATCGTCGCAATTGAATTCCAATTTTGGCATACCATGATGCAGATAGGTATAGTATTCTTCAAAAACGCAAGAAATTAATCTAACCATTTTTCGGTAATAATTTTTCATGAAAAACGTGATCTTTTTTTACTGGAAATTCATGTATATAAATGACTTACATGCTCCGGAGAGTCGCAATGTCTTTAGCACCGGTCCTCTAAAGGTTAATACTTTAATTCCTTAATTATATTTATTAATACCAAGTAGAAAACAAGCCGCAAGTTGAAACTTGTAATTTGCTTCCTCCGAATCGTAAGTAGTGTACAAAATCCCTATATGAGGAAGTATTTTCATTTTTTGTTAATCTTTGGTTTCCTCATAGATGAATCTTCATCTACTACCGACGATTCAGAGGAAGCAAATTGCAAAATTTAAATTCTTGGCTTCCTCATATAGGGATTTCGTACACTACTTACGATTCGGAGGAAGCAAATTGCAAGTTTCAACTTGCGGCTAGTTTGAATCGGCTGAAATTCGAAAACTTGAAAATATGTATAATCAGATCCGCTTTACGGATCTCCGCTAAATTTTATACATATCACGGCTAAATAATGTTCTATACTTTTGGAAAATTGGAGCTCAATCGATCAAAGTTGACGTGAGTTATATTTTTAAATTTAATTTTTCGAAAAATTCAAAATATCATAAAATCGAAATTTCTCGATGGATTCGGCCCAAATGCAATACCAACCAACTTTGTATACAAATCTCTTTGTCGAGAACTATTTAGATGATTATCACAAAATTTGCGATCGCTAGAGTGATAACGTTCTTTTTTTGGGAATTTGAAAATGACATAAAATCCGAGCCGCAGTTTGAATCATGATGAAAATTATAGTCAATGAAGGTATTATAGAGCTGCACATGCCTGGAAAGTTTGGGGGCTGTAGCTAAAACCGTTATCGAGTTATACACGTTTGAATTTTAGGAGGCCATTACACACACACGCGCGCGCGCGCACATACGCCCGGACATTTTCGCCAAACGTGTTTTCTCGACGTTTTGGCACATTATGAACATGGTGACATAAAAATCTCGACAGGAAAATTTTCCACCGTCACATAGCTTCCTCTATGAGGAAGCAAAAGTATACGGATTGTATACAATTTATATACAAAATCGTATATAGAATTGGATATGTATAGTCTGTGTATGAAATTTATATGAATTGTTTATAATCTATATATTCCATGGTTAAGGATCACTCATTTTATAGAAACATGAATTTTTAAATAAACTCAGTTGATGTATTTTTCAACGCGATGTATTAGGACATGCAGAAAATAATTAAATCAGATCAATGTGGAAAATTTGTTCAAATGGAACCGGAACGCAAAGGGTTCAAAGATTTGTAATTTGGATGTATGATTTAAAATATGCTTTGATCCACATTTTGTAAATAACCTTAATATTTTGATTTGTACACCAAAAAAGTTATTAAATCTAACCTGAATTTCTTCTCGTTCTGACGAATTGTTGTGTTCTTTGATTTTATAGATTTCTTGCAAGCTTAAACTGACCATATCATCCATAGTAAGCTCCAAAGCACCCAAAGGTGGTATTAGGGGTGGACATTGAGGGTTCACCAGGCGAAAGTGACGTCTACGTTCTAATTCTGACCGGAAAAGACCTGGCACCAGTAGGTAGACTAATCGCTGTAGTCCCAAATCCGGTAAAAGAGGCGGCAATGTTGCTGCGCCGCATACTGGACAAGCTCGAGCACCACTGCTTAACCTCCTCAAAATACAGCCTCTGCAATCTATAGTTATCGATATTTTTTAAAAAATATTTAATTGCATGAAAATATTTATTTATGAATATAGGCATTGAGGAGCAATTCATTAAAAAAATATCAGATAAAAATTGCATTCAATATACATGATCCTCCAACTGAACGTTCAGTTGAAAGTTGCTTCGGGCCCTTCGTATAACGAAATCGGCTCTGGCCAAACGCTGGACGTTATTTACTCCATACATTACGCACAGACATACTCTGCTATGTACGAGTTGGGCACGTGAACCGCGTTAGCGAATCAACGAGCGTTAAACGGGCTCACGTATACATACATACATGTATGCGTGCAGTATGGCTCTAAAATGCGAGTCAAGGGACGCTTTTTCTATATCTATTGTAACGTAACAGAGCATAGAATTCTTTATTTTTGTTATCGGCGCCAATGCAATGTTTTTGTTTTGATTATGTAATTTCCGATGATGGAATCAGCCAGATGCGAATAAGCCAAAGGCATTCTGAGGGAAAACAAACCCAAAACCAAAACATTGCAAGTCCCTTTAAACTTTACGCGGGAAGATATTTTGAATCACTCGAAGTAGATAGTACAGGCGGGTCTCATAGATGGGGCAACGCAACAATATAAAAAAATTCAAATTCAGCATTAACGTACGCTCAGCGAGTATAAAAGCCGAGCGAAACGGCGATAAGACACTCATTCGATTACTACACCTCCTACGGTGAAGCTCGAGACAGAAAAAGTTCAGGATCTCAAAGGAGTTAAGTAAAGGAGTTCTAATCCTCCCTGAATAGTATGGACTGGCCCGTTGGAGACATAGCGCCTCTAGACGATACCTACCAGCTAAAACAGGGACGAGAGGGATAAAAAGGGTTACGGGCATTGGATAGACCACCTTGCCTCTCAAAGTCTCCTACGCCAAACTACGTACAGATACCCTGTCAGCGGGTGGATAGCACCACTATCAGCTGTACACTGTTCCCTAATCCAAAAAGACCACTGAATCACGGGACGACACTGGCGGTAACCAATATCGCATTGTGAACCATATCTCCTCCAAATACCAGGTGACTGTGAAACATTGGCGGATAGCATTACGCTAGCTTAGCTATATGACCCACAGGAACCATACCAAGCACCCATTAGAACGATCCTTGGCAAACCACATGGCGCGACAAGCTACGTTTCAATAAATCCATGATCCACAACTCCATGAGGGACAAGGATAGGATTAAAAATTGTATTAAAACGAACGCTCTCGAACTTGACTCAGGGTAGCGTAAACAACTATTTGTAAACAGACATACAGTTTCATTTAATAAAAAAAGAAGATAAGTATAAGACAAACACGGATTGGTTGAATTACCCACCTGCAAATCCGAATCGGCCGCCCAGAGCACGAGCTCTTTTAAACATCCTACATCCAACACGTAGTGAAACATAAAAACTCACCGCCGGTCACTAAAGGTGACACCAGTACCCAACGTGGGCACGGGAAAAGGTAACATTGGCGCCCAACGTGGGACTGGGATTAGGTAACACTATATGTATATCGAAATCTTTTCCTTTCGCCCAGCCACCGCGAGGTGGCTACTGTTTTTTTTTTCTCATGCCCTACTACAACTTGCTGTGTCCGAGAGAACCTTACTAGATGTCAAATTCTGCTGCGTCTGCGTTCCGAGTAGGTCCGAGAGTCTAGCCTGTCAAACTTTGCTGCTTCCGACACTCCGAGCAGGTCCGAGAGTCTAGTTTATCGAATTCTGCTGCGTTCGAGAGCCTAGGTTGTCAAATTCTGCTGTATCTAAGAGCATAGTTTAACAAATTACGATAACGAATCGGTAGTGTTCGCTGGTCTATTCGCGTCGCGCAGCTGGTCGTGACTTTTCCGTGTAAATTGAATTTGGAAAAAAACCGTACAAATAACCTGCTTGTGTGAGAATAGCGTGAATTACTACATGTATTATGATACTAATATCATGTTAATTGTCAAATAAGAAAAAAATCAATGTTACCTTACAATAATTATTCGAAGGTTATATGAAGTGCCGGAGCTTTGTCGACACGAGAATATTGCAGTGACTTGTATAAAAAAATTTCAAATAGTCAGAACAAGTGTCAGGCTTTTTTGACACAATAAATGTCGTAATATAACATTACAACAAAAATAAGTGATATCCCCCAAAAAAACTTAAAATATAAAAATGGGTGTCGGGCCTTCGTTGGCACCACAAATATTACAATGCACTCAATGCGACAAAAAGAAATAAGATCAGCTAGTCGGATAAAAACTAAAATACGAATAACATGTGAAAAATAAAAAAATTGAATTAAATTTTAAAAAATATCTTGAAAAATTTTTCAAAAACTGAAAAAAATTCCACAAATGCCGACAAATACATAATCATAGGTTTCTTTAATAGAATGACGGTCTCTCTAAATCTTATAGGGTACTTATCGGAATTTGTAGAATTTTTGTCAGCTTTTGAAAAATTTGTCCAGATATTTTTTTAAATTTAATTCAATATTTTTATTTTCACATGTTATTTGTATTTTAGTTTTTACCCGACTAGCTGATCTTATATCTTTTTGTCGCGTTGAGTGCATTGTAATATTTGTGGTGTCAACGAAGGGCAGACGCCCATTTTTACTTTTTAAAAGTTTTTTTGGGGGTAACTTTTCTTTTAAAATTATTGATACGACTGATGAAATTATTCTCACTTATACATTAGAATGTGAAATATGTATCTCCAAGTCAAACAAAGTCCTAGAGCACGCTCTTCAATAACTATACACATATGTCAGAATGTAATTTAACCCCTTAACGCACACTTTTTTTGAAAAAAACTGGCCAAAAAAAAACAATTTTTTTTATTTGAAAAAATACATATTTGAACCTTATTTTCACTAAAACCAAAAAAAAAAGATGCAAAATTGTTCAAAATTTAATAGAAATAGCGCTCGAGTTAATTCGAGTGTGCACAATTTGGCCGGTTTAGCGCGCTCGAATTAATTCGAGTATGCGCGTTAAGGGGTTAAATGAAAGGAATCTGCATTAAACTATTTGACATAGTTTAATAGCTAGAAAATACAGTTACAATATTTATTGCTAGTTCATTAATTTCAGATATTTCATCTAATCCAAAGCTTGCTTAATTTTATATTATAAGATCACTTCTCCAAGAAAAATGTAAGATAGATAAAAAAAAGGAGATAACATTGAAGGGAAAATTTTTAACATATCTATTAGTACACCAAATGTGTCACGTAAAGCGCGTATAAGCATTCTCTCTTATTCATTTCTGTTACAATTGCAAAATTTACGGTAACTAGTCTATGGTTGCTGATAAGTGGAAAGGATCTAATTTATTACTGTGATATAAAATTAGCGTCTCATCAGATATCATTATGGTGCGATGATTTTTGTACTGTAAGTATTTCACATATAATGGCACCAGGAAAAGTGACGTAGGTACTACTGTTGAATTAGCATACATCCATACGAAATATCTATTACTTTTAATGTAAAAATGATAAATTTTAAAAAATATTAATGTCTAGCATGCTTTTCTCATGACAAAATGAAGGAAGTTTAACATATCAAAATTTAGTGCATTCTTGAATAACAAGATTTGCATCATAATATATTTTCAATTCATTTCATAGATACGAACTCCAAATTTATTGAATTAGAATGAAAGAAGCCAATTTAATTGAAGAAATACGAGAGATTCAATATTAATAAACAGCTATATATGACATGTTATATTCTGTAGGTTAAATCATTTGAAAAGCAGCCGACATATAAATTTAGTATACCGACATGAATGAAGGCATTCGACGAGTGTGGTGGCATCTATCAGATATCCTCGACAGAGCGGGCAGACGATATGCTCGTTCAAATCCTTTACCATTGGCTTATTCCGTTCATCAGCCTCCATTTTTTGCTGATAAAATATATGCTCTAGATCGACATCATTCGGTACCTGTACTGCACAGAACATGAGCACAGAATTATAAGACAGAAGAAACCCTTTTGGTCAAATTCAGCCCAATCAAACATAGTTACATACGTCTGCATTTAAGTTCTATCACTTAAAGAAGATATTTTGCTAAGTATGTGCTAAGTACAGATCGGTTATTATTTCAATTTAAGTGATGAATGTTTATTTTAGGCCACATTTTGATTGGATGCGATTAAAAACAACCAAATGGCCGTTAGCAGTCATATTTAGTCGAATACTCTTAGTTGTACGAGTAACTGCGGTTGTATTAGAAGTATAGTCGTATGACTATTTATCGTTCGTCAGCGAAATTCCAGTTCGCTATTAATTTTCAAGGAAAGCCTACATGTACTGCCAAAATCAAAGCATTTTTTTCGGATATGGACTTTCGCACACGCATGACTAGGAATGAGTAAGATTGCTCTAAAATAACTATTCTGACTTGATGATACATACTTATTTAATTTGTTCGAGCATATCTACGGACGTTCATTGGGTAATATGTAGCTGCATCCATTTTATCTGTAACTTTATAGTATTTTATTACGGATAAATAAATGCTCCTGACTAACATATAATTGGAAATAGAACAGGATAATAGTCATAGTTTGCAATTACTTCTTATACAGTAATTGTCAACGAAAAGGATCTCAAAGAAAATTAATGCAAAGGTACAAGCATATGTTCGCACAAATGATCTTGTGAATTGGTAAATATGGCGGGATAGATTAGCGTTCGCGATACTTCGGCACATAAATGAGAAAGTATGAGAAGAAAAGTGGGCGGAAAACGAAAAGTGGGGAGACTACACAGTACGTTTGGTCAATTAAAGCCACCATTAGAGCTTGAGTCTTCAACCGACAGCCCAATGTATAAGTTCTATTTGTTCTGGCCTTGATCCCGAGTTGCAATTAGATTGGTTGCTCACGGCCAGATCAGCTGACTGTTTAAAACTCAAGTTATTTTACTGAGTGTTGACGTACATTTTACATCTGTCCTAGACTCACACAGCGACTTTATTGGTCATGTTATACGAGTATATATGTCATGCAGAAATAACAAAGCGCGTAAGGAATAACATGGCGGCGAAGAACTTACCCGTACAGCTTATGTGAGAAATGTGGCAACAGGGCTTTCGCGCGGTACGTCAGCAATGCGACAACGCCGCTCAGAGCTACCTCGCGATACGTCTTTACGAATCTGATTTGATTTCACGCAACGGCGTAGCATAACGTCTAGTGCTAAGAACATTCCTCTTCTATCTTTTGCTATAATCTATTTTACTTCGATCATCCTTATGGTAATTATTATTAGTAGTACTCGCGCCACTTTCTTGAATCTTTCAATACTTCCTTCCTACTGCACTGTCGTCCGTACTAACGGACACTGACATTATCTATTAGCGCGCCACACTCCACGGAACCAAAGAAAACTGCCAGTATCGACCCCGCCTAGGCCCCGCCTTCTTGTTCACGATCATTTCCGAATATCGCCGAGAATATCCGAATGAACCGTCTTCCCTCTATATCTCCAATTTCTCCTTTCCC
Source organism: Trachelus troglodyta (assembly GCA_030142635.1). Taxonomy (NCBI): domain Eukaryota; kingdom Metazoa; phylum Arthropoda; class Insecta; order Hymenoptera; family Cephidae; genus Trachelus; species Trachelus troglodyta. Next base: position 35,692 of record JARQTJ010000025.1, read on the forward strand.
CTTGCCCCCCTTAATCATCGTGCTCTCAAAACCCCTGCTAGATCTCTGCCATAGTACGTACATCAGTACTACTGGAACAAGTATTTACTACAAGCCTTATACATATAAGCGTAAATTTACAAGTATGTGAGAATGGGTGCAAATATGCGCGCTTCTAATGTTGACGTTTATCCTCCTCGCAGGATCTTCGAATATCCGTTGATGCAAAACTATAAGCTGTAGGGTCATTTTGAATCTATTACAGGCAACTTTATGGTTTGTAACGTTATGCTACTTCCTACAGGTACAAAATAGGTAATAATGAAATAAAGACCCAAAAACTGACTTTCATAATTGCGAGGAACTGTTACTTTACTGTTACTTTACAACTATATGCAATGTCTGTGTAAAATATCTTTTTAAACCTAAGAGATAGAAGTTCCTTATTGGTACATCTCACGTATAGCACACGTTAAAAGACTCGATTAAACTTTGCGCCTTACAGATTCTGTATATGCATTACGGTACGTATGTGATATTAACATTACGGAAAATATGAGTATGCCGTATTTAACACATTTGCGTCTGATTTTTATTTAGTCACTTTTTCTCCATTTCTAGGAGTGTTATTTAATAATACATTTTAAATTTGTCTAGAAGTATTCAATTAATACGTTTAAGTAGCGTAACTCTTAATAAATGTATTGCCTTAAATATGTTTTAGGTCGATTTTTTAGTATGTAATTGGTGGTAAATATGTTGAAAGAATACACGAAAAACATATTGTCCGTGAGACTGTGCCACTTTAAAACGATTAATCCGCGTTAACCTTTGTACACACCTGTAACATTAATGCTGTAACTCGCCACATGCGACGCGCATGATGCATGTTAAACTAATGCGTGTTGAAGTGAGTTTCACACTTTAGACTAAGCGACACATGTTTTTTTAACGCATTATATTTTATTTACACACTTCGTGTTTTATTTGTATTTTCAAATAAACGTGTATAAATTCAAGATATGTATGCCGGAACGGTTTTATCAACGAATTGATTGAGTACATATTGTGAAATCAAAAAAATCTATAGAAATAAGTATAAGTTCACTTTAACATTACTTCCTGCGCATAAATTTAAACGGGCACCCACCCGATAATAGTTAATAATGAATTGTGGATTAATAATTACCCAGACAATATACATCCAGAAGTCATCTTTATCATGCCTAAAAGACAACTTCTGTGCCATATTAGACGTAATTAATTAGACGTCTTAAAGACGATTTTTGGACATTATATGTTGTCTGGGTATTATCTAATTATTAAGAATTATTAATCATCTATCAGTGACTAATGATGTATTGCTCACGTATATTTTATGCGCGCAAAAAGTCCAGTGTATAATGTATACAGTATATTTAAATGTATTGTTATTCATTAACTATTTAAATATCGTTTATTATTAATTAATTGGTAATTATCATTAATTATGAGGTGTGAACAAATAGCTGACACATTGTAATTGACAAATATCTTGTCTATTTTAATTGTCCATCAATTGTTAATTAACAATTTTTAAATATTGTAAACGTTACAAAGTATATAATAAATATACAGTATATCTAATATACGATTTTACAGCGCGTTTTTATTAATTCATTATCACCTTTATGGTATAAATAGTACAATGATTGTATACAGGGTGTTCCGAAATTACCTGACCTACGGGATATGGGGGTGTATGGAAGCGATCACAGATCACGAAAATGATCTTCCGTTTGTCGGTAGACACTTACGAACTCTAAGTTTTCTTCGCTCACCTTTGTTTTTCGGTGGCTATGAGCAGGCTGAAGTCAACCGAAGACATGTCTATTAGATGTCACTCGGTGAGAACGAAAGTTCTCAGGTGAACATTTAAGCACTAACTGAAAACTGCAATATCCTAGGATAATGCCATTCGACTTACACAGATATCTCTGTGACGTCTTACGAAGGTTAGCCTGATCTTGCTTTTCTTTCATTGATCTCCAGCGATTCGCGTTACACCCCGTAGACGAATCGCAATAATATTCTAATGAAATTGACGACTTTTCATGTTTACATACCATATTTCTTCAGAATTTATATTCCTTGTATGAAATAATACAGATCTTTCGTAATAGGTAAATCTAAAATCTGTCACTTACACGTACTTCACAACTTGGTGTGGACGATAAATACTTTACGTGTATGCTTCTTTCTCTCAGACCCCATACTATATCAGCACTAAATACCTTCTATACTTCTCTAATTTGATTTTACGATTGACATTATTATTACAAGACTAAAGATATTTGCAATAAAGTTTTAAGAAATATTATACCAAGATTTATTTCCAATATAAACAATACAGTAAGATATTTAATTATCAGAGGGTACAACGTATTATGAATGCGCCGATGGAATATCCATTTCTTGAGGAAGAAGTGTTCAGGAAAAGAAGAGTTCATGGAAATATGATAACAGCGTACGCTGGTACTCTGGAAAAGGTATGGACGTCGGCAAGAAATCTGAGAATTGAAATAATAGTTTTAACATTATCTCTGAATGCCTACGGAAAACGTTGTTAGATACAGCACGGATCGCTAATAGATCCTTTTTCATATCCCATATAAGATTCAGTACAGGCACATATGGTAATCAGTAATTACCACAGTTTTGAAACTATGCAATATTTAATTACGTGTCTTATGACAGATTAGGCTCACTCAGATCAATTCCTTTGCAATCACCCGACGCATCGTGCAGTCCGCTGTATTATTATTCCAGCCATCTGCTCATTATCATTCCATCCAGGAATCGAGGCACGACCAGGGTATCGACAAACCTGCGTTACGTTCTTGTGTATGACTATACATGAGCTCCACGTTGGGCTCCAACAAATTGTGCCTATCATTTTGCGATTATCTACGGGACGCGAGGTACCACTCAGGCTTACAATGTCCTCATGTTCAGCAACACTGAGACAAAAGACGATGGTATTCTTAACTATGTAGCATGGTAAGAATATTATTAGTTAGTGAAACCAAAATTGTAGTATTTTTTACAATGAATTCATTAGCGCAAACTATCTTAGCATACTTGAGTTTACTATTGTAATTGGTGGATATAATTGTAGTAACAAATATTAACTTCATAGTCAATTACTTTACTAATTTCAAAAAGTTGAATTCACTTACAAAAAAAAATGAAAAGCTACTATGGGCAGTAATTATAGTTACCCATGGGCAGGGTTGCCGAAACTATAATGTGAAAGTAATGCATTATCCATTATAGAAATAATTATAATTGGATGATAAAAAACATTAAGCATTACATTGGTACTGAGAAATGTAAAACACCACCATTATGCATTACATTAATAATGGATAATACGAAAAACATTACATTATCCATTACTGAATTAATGGGTAAAAAGTGTTCTATTATCGATTACTAATGTAATGTGTAATCCGAAAAACGTTACTTTATCTGTTAATGAAGTAATGAATAACGCAAAACTGTTCCATTACTCATTACTATTGTAATGAATAATGCATTACTTCGAGCAAAGCATTATTACTTCAAGTAATGCATTATCGGAATAAGAATATTTTATGCATTCATAGGGCAATACTAATGAATGGATGGATGGAATGGATAGATGAAAAGGGTTGGAGAAATGAATGAGTAGGGTCTTTGTATATACGGAGAGAACTTAAAAATTACCTTTACAAAATAGAAACTAGGGGATGACCTTGAATGTTCGGCAATTTTTACTGTACAGAATATAAATTTTCAAGAAAATAAAATAAAAATTCAATTATTTCGCGTAAATGGAATAAAGACCACCGCTTATTTTGTAAATATTTGTTATTTTTGTGTAAAATAATGTACGACAGGCCATTTTTGTCTTGTTCAACACGATCTTCTGCAGTAATTTCGTCCTTGGTGCAGTTTTCGGAATACATATCCCTCAGCTTATCAGATATTCCGATCGGATGCATTAATTCGTTTGTTAATAAAAAATAACTGCATGTTAAAGATTTGTATTAACTCATTTTATCAACGAGTGCTTGTGCGAGTAAATAATGCTATCAAAAAAATCTATGATACAAAATTTCCCTTGTGTTACGATTTTATCATTATGATTAACTGTATAAGAGTTTCTTCATAACTTACCAGCCAAAAGTTGGTCTGAAATATTGCCACCTAATTTTTTATAAGCCTTCATGAAATTCGTACCACTGTCCGTCACAGTCACCCTGATGTTTGACGGCATTCAAATATATAATACAAGAAATTGAGATAATTCGCTCGCAATTGCGTCGAAGGAGTGTGTACCGGCGAATCGTCTACATGCGATGGCTGCGGATTTACTTTCTACAGTCTGTCGATCAATCTAAGAAACATAGAATATTATGGTGTAATTTAGTCTTTATTAGTAAGCAGCTCTATTAATAAGATCACCACTTGCCGTTGAAAGTAATGTAATTGTAATTTTAATACAATTGGCTTAAGGAATACATGTTTCTAGTACCCAAAAAATAGTCTTCGGGAATTATTATTTTTTAAAGCTATTGACGAAGTTCAGGAAGAATCTCAACTACACAATAAAAATTTGATCCTTTAAATACGATTTGATAGTTAACGTTTACCTCATGAACAAAAAAAAAATATCTGCGCGGTCGGCATGATGAATCATTCAGTATGGATGGGTTTCAAAAGATCAATAAGATTCCTGTAATATTATTACGTTGTCGTTGTAGTCTGTTGAGTAGAATTTTATAATATAAAAAATACGTGCAATTTGTAGCATTTTCAAATAAGGTATGCGTTTTCCATGAAAAAATGGACTCTTCAATCGCTTATGAGAATTTCTCTGACTGAAAGATACAAAAATGCCTCGACAGACTATGCAGTAAACGATTTTGAAAACAAGCCCGGTGCAAAAAATAGCCCCAAGACAAACGCGAATTAAGTTGTTGGATGTGAATCTATCCTTTTTAAAAAGGATTACAATGTTTGACTTAACTCTAAATGGATATTATA
>JARQTJ010000027.1:0-13240 GCA_030142635.1 Trachelus troglodyta
CTCAAGGCCCCCGTCGGGAGACCCATAAGGTCCTGTTGCGGCCACAACTTGGGCCCGACTCACTGAGCAAGCTCAGCGGATGAGGCGGAAGGGCAACCCCCGACACCATGGTCTATACGTGTAACTTCTCTAACAGGGTGACTGCCCATATATGACTACTCCAATTAATATGCTCGACCCGACCAAAGGAATAGGAAGTGTAATACAAGCACAATGGAAAGTAAGAAGTTAGAAAGGAAGATGAAAATAAAAAAGTCAACAAGTAGAAAAGGGAGGAGAATAGTGGAGTATAAAAGTGGAGAAGTGAAAGTATAAAAGTGGAGAAGAAATAAGGAAAGAGATAAATGAAAAAAGTAAAGAATGAATGTTAAAAGAAATAAGAAAGTAAAGAAGAAATAAGTATAGAATGAGAAAAAGGTTGGAAAGGGATAAGAAGGGTGATTCCAAGAGACCAGTATAGGAGAGCGGCTCCAGGAAGAATGAGCGCTCCGAGTCCGGGCGCTGCCTCCAGCGCTCCCCCCACCATCCGCCTTCGCCCACTCGCCGAGTCCTGCGTGACGAATTTGCGCGTACACAATTTTGAGCACTTCCAGTACTTCTAAATATGCTTGGCCAAAATTTCCGATTTCTAAATGTTAATATTTTACTTTATTGATTTAATTAATTATTTTAATGGTCCAAACGCCTAAGTCATTAATATTTCAATTTGAACGTAATTTATTTTCAATATTCTACAACTTCAATTCAATTTTTATCTACTTCGTTTATTCTGCGAGATTTTAATTTAACCCCATTTTTAGATTTTGAATCAATTTTGAAAGTACAAAAATCAAGATCCAATAATACTTATTAAAAGTTGAGGTGCTACACGAGTGTCAAGTTGGCACTGCACTTTCTTAAAAATGTCTTTAAAATGTTTAAAGAATAGGCTTTCTCGATAGTTCTTGAGAATTTCTATAGTTCTCAGTCACGTTCTAAGTGTTGCTTTGGGAACCAGCGGTGAGTAGCGGAGAACCTCTGCCCGCCAAGCTACACATTGTCGACGGAGGCGATGATCACAACATCCTACTCCGCTACGATTAGCGTAGCGTTGTGCATCTCCCTACTCATCTGCATTAATACTTTTCCTAGCGTTTGTAATATGTGCATAACAGCGCCATCTGGTGGAATTTCCCGGAACTAACAAAAATGCTCTCCAGGAAAATGCAATTTTAGGAGATAATATCTCGAATTCTCCGTCGACGCCCTCTAGCAGAATTTCCCGGAAATACCGCAAGTACTCGACAGCGCCATCTGCCGACATTTTCCTAAACTAACAACCCGTTGAATTTTTTAACTTTTTTCTTTCTCCATGGCTTTCGCATTTAACTTTTTTTGCATATCATATAAAATGGCCAAGATAATGTTTTAATTGCGAACGGAAATTAAACAAAAGATAATAATATGCGCAATAGATGCTCAATCCAAAAATATTCAATGGCTATCACATCAGATTTTCAAAATCGTATACCATTTCACCGCAAACCGCTAACGTGCGTCTTAGCTGATACACTCTGTATTGATATATGTATATACGTACCATGAATTAATTATTTCGCGTCTTTAATTAATTGTTAAATGATCCGACTAATATAACCGGACGTTGATCGCACCGACGTTACGATAATGAGCTGTCCTAATGTTATATTCTTGTAAGCTGACAAATAATAATTAGATGGGTAATAATTAATAGGGATCTAAGAATTTTCATTAATTATAATCGTACGTGAATGTTAATATGAGTGACCAAAATATCTCGTCTTTAATGATCAGCAAAATTTAAAAAATTTTTCTTTAGGAAATAATCAGAGCAAAAATTTACTTCGTAGTTAAAGGAAGTTATGTACTCGGGCTTCGTGATGGAAACTAGCATTTCTATGTAATTTCTAACAAAGCGTTTAAAACGCTCGACTCACCGTATTATTTTCATTGTGCGACACCCGCAGCAACTCGCCAAGATTTTCTTTCTCTTCCCGGCACTCTTTCAAACTTTTCTCAACAGAGCGTTTACATTCCGCCACAGCTACTGTCTGACACTGTAGTATTCGGTTGGATTCTTCTGAAATATCATGTGAAAGTAGGATATGACGTCAGGCACAGATATCAAGATGTCGCCAAGAATGAATTTCTTTTAAGTCACTTGTGAAATTCACAATGATCGATGATTTGAACTTTATTATTTTTTTGTTAATTTATTTTATCACGAATCTGCCTTCGGCAGCTACAAGGGGCGAAAGAAAAAAGATCAAAAAAGAAATAAAACGTTTCTTGTTCGCTAACCGTAAATACCTAAAAAGCACGAAAGATATGAAAAAGACTTCCTGAATTACGGGGTAATAATTTATTCGTATTCGTCACGTTTTCGCGATTTATTTCCGTCGTGTCGCTACGACGTAAAAGCAAAATAGTCTTATTGGAGACGCGTTAAGTTATTTGCTTCTTATTGAATTCGCGAAGGAATTTTCAGGATTCAGGGACTCGCGAATATTACTTGACGTCAAATTGCGGATGCCTGTTTTCACGTCAATATGGCAGCTAAATGAAGAAAATATTATCTGCGAATATCTTAACTGTACGACAGCATCGTTTCTGCACTGTACTGCCTGTTTCGTCTAACATAACCTCACTCGTGACTTTAACCACTACGACTGTCATGCCTCTACCGTGATAAAATCCAACGCGTTAGGTGAAACAACCTGTCCATTCGAAAGGTGGCTTTACTGTACATAGGTAATCAGATAGTACAGCAATGGCTGCTATGTACAGTGGATGCAGAAAAGCCAATGGCTTCGGTAGAATACAACAAGTGGAGATAGAGTTTTATAAGGCTGTTAAAGTTACTTGAAAATTCAGAAATGGCTGACCTACTTGATAAAGTTGCATCTATTCCCAGCAGAGAATGTGGAAAGGTAAGGTAAGAAAAATCGGATGGAATGTCAATATACATAAAGCGTAGTCAGTACTGGGAGTATATTTCAAATAAAATTATGTAAATCGTTGCGAAGTCGACGATAAAAAGTTTTAGTCAGTTAAATTGAAAAAAATTACTTATGAAAAGTAGTTCCACCTTGTATTCATGGAAAAATTTATTTTTGAAAATATTCATAAATTTTATTATTTACCTAAAAGTGATATTCGAGTCTGGGCAAGTTTACATGAATTTGACATTTCTATGTTCCTCTCTCTAGCAAGCGATCCCTCGTTCTTTAGATCCTCCAGTTCTTCCAGTACTAGACGAAATAATTATTTCTGATTCGGTGTGAAAAAAATTTACCCTTAAAATATCTTTAAAAAAAATATTCTACCGTCCTTCAGACGGCTTGCAGTTTTCACGTTTCTCGATTCCAAAGCACTCGACTCGACTTTTCTTAAGAGCAACTCAGCTTCCAGCCTCTTTACTTGATTTTCCAATTCACTCCTTGTGGCTTCGCTCTTCAGGCTCGTCTCTCGCATCAAGTCGAGAATCATCCTGGCGTCCTGATTTATCGCAGCCATCAATCTGCTCATCACGGACCACTGAGTCTTCTCGAATAAATCGAGCTTCGTGAATTCCCTGAAGGCAAATACAGGTCCATCTCGAAGAAAATAAAAAAGCGTATGTAAAAGAGCGATATTGAAATAGCGTAAAGAAAAGATAAAAAAATGATATAATTAAAAAAGGAAGCCACCTAAAAGCGTTACCGTTACCGTTCGGCTGCGGCTGTGGAAACTAATTCGTTTTCTCGTAAAACCAAATCCATTCCTCTTATCAGTTCGATAATTGCTCTGCCAGCCATAGAGCAACTTTCGCAGGGTCTTAAGGAACCTGAAGATTGAGTAGATTTCGACATTTTTGTAAAAGCCGTACTGTTCTTCGATTCTACTTCGGTATTTGCCTTATAAAAATTATAAAAAATTTATTTTGCCTTATAGGATTTTAATTAAAAATATAATTACCAAGTTACGTGATAACGATTCTGGAATTGTTTTCAAACGAGTCCAAAGCAGATGTATTGCTGTGGAAAGTGTTAGGTTATGTGGTCTTTTGACGTTTTTCATATCCTTCAAGAAATCTTCCACGAATGGATATTTATCCATGAACTCCAGCACGAGACGTAGCACGAGATGAATTCTGTTGAATATTTGTATCCCGGTAATTGAAAAATCCTGTTGCGAAATTTTTGGCTATTTTTGCTATTCATGAAAAAAATTGTAGAAACCTATCGTAAGCCAATTCCAATAGTAAGATGTACATCTCCCCTGCAGTTCCTTTGTGACGTTTTACAATTTCCATAACGTTTACGTTTCTTGCTGACTTTGATGGAAATCGCCAGGATGCGTGATCCTCGCCTCGTCCCAACCAAGAATACATGTCGTTTGCAACAAAGGCGAATTCGCGAATATCAGTGACGATGGACGTTATCAAAGATTTATTTAATTTTGGCATAGCGAATATTTTTATCGATATCGAAATTCGATTTTTAAACTAGAATGACTCGTTGTACTTCTTTATAATTCAAAGCGCTAGACTCTCGTGCTTCTTTTATTCATTCGTCTTTATGGAAATCAAATAAAAGCGTTACGAATGAGACTTTCGATCGAATCCAAAGAGGTTGGATTAAATAAGCTCTGTTCGTTAACAAAAGAATTATTATAAACTATATATATGTATAAACAGAAATAAAAGAGAAATGAAATTTCTTTTAACGCTATTTGACTAAAAATTTAAAGAGAAGGACTTTTTATAATGGATTGACGTAATTCAAGATGAGGATAATTCTTAGATAATAAAAGCAAACATCTAACATTCTCAATTTCCTTTCTTTCTTTCTTTCTTTCTTTTCATCACTTTCTTTACAAAACAATAGTATACAGATATTTCTATAATAAATTCCATTTGTGATAATTCGCGTTTACGTTATTTACAGAAATATAAATTAGTGAGTTCGTTTCGTGCTGTTTCCCACTTTCATTCATTTTTATAATCACTAATAATTAACACTATCAATATTGTTGCTATTGGTAACCTGGATCCATAGCAAATTCTCTTTGGCAAGAAATTATCGCTGTGAATATTCGAGTCCAATCGGATATTCACCAGGCGAAATTCGCTTTGCCGATGCTACTTGATAATTCTTATATACAACCGTTGGATGTGATAATTGCATTTGCGATTAATTATCGTGATAAGGATACTTGCACCTAGTATTTACAAACAGTGACAATAGAGAGAACGTAATATTGGCTGTTACTCGTACAGCCTGGACATTTTATTTAAACAATAACATCATTTAGTCTAAGCATAAATTAAACGCATTGCTCAACGACTTGATAAAATCTTTTGCTTTTGCATTGTACGAACGAATAATTAAACTATGCAATAAATAAATGCTTGCAGAGATCTTTGCGGTCAGTTAAGGAAATGCATAAAAGTTATTGAATTGGAATTAATTGACCGATCCGAATTAGCCAGTGCAGGTTACAATTGAAAGTCTGAAATTATGAAGTCTTGTAATTAATCAAATTTAATTATATATATGTATATATATAACAGCTGATTGGGTATTGGCAACGTATACAGTAGTAACTATAAGATTCGTTATTGCTTTATAACGTTAAAGTGCAATGACCTTTTTTTTAATTAAATTTTCCAAAATTCTGGTCGCTCTATAGATACGTGATGGGTCTATATACTTGTATTTTTACAATCATGTCTTGACTCCATTTATTCAAGGAAGCATTTCGGCGGTAAATTGCATTTTGAAATTGTAAATTGATTCAAAGAGAAAAAAAATAAATCAAGATATCGAGGTCAAATTTAAAATTCATGGCCTTGATCCGTCCCGCTATAATTGGCCCCAGAGTCTGTTTCCGATAACTTTTCACAAATATTTATCAAAGCGCACTTCACTCGCTTAAAAATTAATAATTCGAATGTCCTACTGAATGGAATTCACTTCTTCATCATAGTTAATCACATCGATCTAAATCATCTGGAATGATCGTCCCTCAGAGCTGCAATTTTAATGTCCAGCCAATCGTCCACGATCCATCCCCCAATAACATCCCTTAAATAAGAGTAATTAATTATTACCAGCAGCACCGCCATTATTGTGTCTCTCGTGTTAATCTTATTCTCCAAGATTAATTACCCTTCGAGTATTTTTATAATAAACACAAGCAACCCTTAGAGGGATCGTTGAACGACAGCTATTTATGTTATTCGTTGCAAGACATCCGGGCACATTTTGATTATAGAATTTTAATTAAACATTAATTTCACACCCTTACGATCCACTCACCCGAATTATTCACACTTACAATTATAATAATAATATACCCACGGAGCTCAATTGATTCCTCGACACACGATATAAACACTATATCGGTACAGTCCATCGCATAAATATAATTATACAACCCCCCGAACATCAAACTTATCAATTTTCTTTATAACAAACACATACTATATACACCTTTCAACATGATAAATTATACGTATCACACACGATATATTCGCCATCGACCCAAGCAGGATGTCAGTGAAACCGCAAACCATTGTGTTATTATTCCAATGACAGAAGCTATTATTATAGGTCACGTCACCGCAACACCCGTCATTAACTTTTCACCAGGATATCCAGCAGCAGTCCAAAGATCAAAAGTGGAATGACAGCTGATTGCCCCAGCCACGTGCTTAGAGGGTCGCAGCCGGACTTTGTCGGGGTGTTTCTGGCTTGGTCGTTCATTACGTCACTGGATATAGCTGCGCTGTTTGGTTCAGCCGAAGGGCAGCTTATGGGAGTAATCGTATCGTTCATTGCGGATTCCCTTGAGCAGCGACTCGCATGATGCGCCAAACAGGCCACGTAGGATATGGCGTGGGGTATGTAGCTTTGATCGACACTTCCGGAGAACAGGGTCATCGCCAGAGGTCCAATCGCAAAAACGGGTACATCCTCACCACCATGTGTCGCCCATGCACGGGGAACCCCCGCAGTCTGTAAGAAATTAGGAATCATCATAATTCTTATGGTTCGCTTGGTGCGACCAGTGCCAAAGCACAGGGGGATGAATTCACCATGGCGAATGTCAGGGTTTGGGAATGAGCAGGAAAGACACGTGCGAAAGCAATGGGTCATTGGAAAAGGACGTGGAAGGAAAAATTTTTTTATCCCTGTTTTTTTTCGATTTTTGCTCAAACTCACAAATTATCAAGACAACGGGAAGAAAGGTGGGATGCGATAGGACGAATTCTTAGGATTACTGGGGAGATACGTCCATTTTCCTTTTGGACTTAATCTATCGAAATTCTTTTGGGAAGAGTTTTTTTTTTCTTCTATAAGACTAGGGTGAATTTCGATTGGCGACTAGGGTCGCTTCGACTTTCGCATTAGGGTCTGTGATTTTTTTCTTTCGTTTCCAGGCGTCTGCATTTCCTTTTTTATCTTGTCTTTTTGACTTCTTGATGCTCGGGCGGATTCGAGCAGGTATTGTCTGCGTAGTAAGATTGAAAATTGAAGTTGCTTTTTTTTAGAATACTTGAGCCGTTTTTTGTAGTTTTTGAAAATTGTCACAATTATAATTACTAGTGTACTGTTAGGTACTTGGGTAATTACGAATTAAAAGTCGAAGAAAATTGAATTCTTGAATTTACATAAAATTATCCATAAACCTTCAGTCATTCGATAATTCATACGTCATTTACTCGTTATCCGATAAAACTACGTCACGGTTTATTTTTCGCGAGGGAAAAGTACGGGGAGAAAAAAAGAGAGAGAGAAGGCGAATTTATGAGTTAATTAAACCGAACATCCTATTTCGCAACTTTGACAATCGACCATATTTTTTCAGCGTTACTGAATCGAGTGAAGCGACGCGTACATTTCCGTGCATTCATTCCAGCTCGTTTTTCTCGGCACTTTCTCCCCAGGACTACTTGACACCCTTTTCTCAACCTATGTAAACGACCCTCGGGGTCCTTTGTTCCAGAACATTGACATCAGCCGCTCGCCAATCCTGCTTCTCAGCTTTGACTTCGGGCAAAGAATAAGAAATATTGACATTTCCAAAAATTAAAAATCAAGCATTCCAAACGCGTTCGTGAAAAATTAAAATATTTTTTAAATTTCAAACCCATCCTCCCATTCCCCGTTCGCTCGATTACATTATCTGGAAAGACGTGCTGAGAATTCTTCGTGGAGAAATAATTAAAGGATTAAAAAAAAAATGGCCGAGATCGATGGCTTCTCTCTGCAAGGACTATTCTTACAGCGTCAAGATAACTTGATTGATCCCCCCCCACTTACAAAGCCATTCTTGTATAAAATTCCAAGGTCCATAACCCTTGGTTCGCCATTCCATATCATTCTACAATCTCAAAAATCTTCTCGATCAATAATGGTGATCGATCATCGCAGAAACGTAATAGGAAGGGTCGATTGGATCAGCGAATCAAATGCCAGACCAGCAACACCTAAGAGGAAACGTAAGGGCACTTAAACAGGAAACGAAAGTCGGGAGAAAAAAAAAGAAAATTCAAAAATTTCTATGTAGATCTAATAATAATATTTTTTTTACCTGTATCGAGTCCTTTCCAGCTTCCCTCAAGACTGATCTTGGCTCCGTATGTCCTGGTCCATTACTATACAGTAAGGTCGTATACGGTTTTCCATCCACGTCAGATACTTTACTGTCGGATCCTGAAGAATAAAATGAAAAAGAAAAAAAACGATGAATCATTTGCCTGTCACAAAAATGTTTGTCCTATCTGACTCATCCTAGTAAATGTTATAGACCAAAAGCGAAAAGAGGGTGGTTTGAGCAGTTTGGAATTTCGAGGAAGAGTTTGGCTGGGTGGAGATAAGACACTCTTGAGAAACGTATTAAACGTCGATAAGGATTTTGGATAAAAACAATAGTCTTTATAACTACATCGAACCCTGAGTCGCATAACAAAAGATTCTCGCGTACTGACGTTTCCTGATGAAAAAGAATGGAGAATTTCATTTCCGGTTTTTTTCGCCAGTCGAAAACGTGATATATTTATTTTTTTCTCTTTTCTTAAGACTTTTTTCACCCTCAATGTATCAGATTAGCTTTGATTCATAGATACGAAAAGTCTTTTAGGATTTTTCACATACGTTCTATTACTTCCCCTAGTCCTAGTACCGACTGGTGACTTGGTGACCTTTTCAAAATACGTCACGTAATTTCAGCTTGTAGAAGGAAAATATGGATTTTTGATAAAACTCAAGAGGAACGGAAATGACGAAAATTTGCTGGATTTTCATAATTCAAAGAATCACTACGGCAGGCGTTTCCTTCGAGTAAAATTTTGACGTTTCTTTTCAATTTCCTATGGGAACAACGATTTGCCTTTGCCGGAAGCTTTTCTCGAAAAGCTTCAAAAGCTTGTTCATTCTGACACGAGAAAAACGTCACTTCGCTAAGAAACACGTGTTCCTGGATATAAATTTTTATTTGAAAAATCCCATTTTTTTCTTCAAATATCACGTAGCATCTTTTACTTGCGTTTAATAAATAATGCACAAAAAATAATATCTTTATCATCTTCAAATTTTATATTCAACCATAACGTCAGTCGTCCTGAAATTTCTACTCGTGGTCAGATTTCATCTTCGAGGATACAGAAGGTTCCTATAGCTCCGTCCATGGAATTGAATTCGTCCTCGAGGACAAGACCTATTTACAGGATGTGTCGTCCTTACCGGTGTCAATTAATTTCGACGTTTAACGAGATAAGAGATATCGCGGTCGGGACATTTACTTGACCCACATTCCAAGTCCCAGCAGATTCCCAACTGGACTGATATTGTTCGTCACGAAATGATTTGACGTATCGCGAAGAAAGAGGAAAATAAAACTACAAGAAAGACGAGAGAGAGAGAGAGAGAGGAAATTGTAAAAATCAATTAAAATTTTTGAAAATCAATTCCATCGATCAAATTCAATTTAAGGGTTGTTTTCGTGAAATATATAAAAATTCAAAAACAGGGTTTTCACGTGTTCCAAAACATATGTACATTCTTGATTGTACAGTGATTTTACTTTTTTTTTTATAATAAATTTCACACCCCATTGATGCTACATCACCCTCGAGAGATATCACCGTGAGATTCATCCCCATGGCGATAAATACAAAGCAGACTCACTAGGAAATATTTCGCGTCACGTTGCTGGACCCGAAGAGGGTTGATTCTGAACCCTCTCGAGTAAACGTACAAGGGCTGGTTAAGGGGTAGGAAATGAGTGGGGGGTGGGTTGATAGGTGGTGGGTGGGTACGATGTGATTTGAAAAACGTTTTCCTGACAGAAGGTCAGGGTAGGTTAGGATGCCAAGAAATGGAGCAGCTATAACACTACCCTTATGGTATTAAAGCCCATAAGGGTGGGTTATACAGGGAGATTTATAAAATAATAATTTTTCTCAAAAATCTCTTATATATATATATTTTGTATTTACACGACAGCTTACTTTCTCGAAATTCGAAAACCGTCAATTACACTTCAGATTTCAAGTCGATCTAAACTTCCTTAAATTTTGGCCCAACTCGTTTTGCTTTTACCTCAACATACGAAGTTCGACATCCTCGTTTGCTCAATCTCCAGAATTTCCTATTTCTCTGGCAGTGTGTACCTTACCTACTGGACTATTGAGTTACTCTAATACCAGCTAGCTGCTAGTGGCGCTATATAGCTATAGCTATACTACAGCTATAGCTGCTACTAATAGTACTAGTAACCGCAATGCTCCAAGAAACTCGAACAAGTAGCACGAGTGAATTGAACAGGAGCTCCAGTTTCTGGAATTTAGGAAACTCAAGGTAGAATTTCGTTTTTTTCTTTATTTTATATTCACGACGTACCATCCCCACGAGTTTGGGTGATCCCTCGTATCGTTTTAATGTATGTTATATTATTTGTGTAATTTGCGGAAAATAATTATCATAAAATCACGTACGACCGTAATCGATTATTCAGATTCTTCAGTCGCATTGAAAAATACTAATAAATATCTAATTTGACTAATTCCTTCGTAAATCTAATTTTACGACTTTATTTTAATTATTCCTATTGCGTAACGAGGCAAAAATAAATTCAAAGGAAAAGCTCAATTCCCGCGGGTGTCGAGCGATTCTCATAAGCAGGAATTATTCATCCTTGGATTCAATTTGTTAGTTCAATGATACGCCGACGCTAGAATCAGCCCCTATACGAAGGGGCGAATTTCTCTTTATTAAAAACTCGTGAAATTTTGTTTGTCGAAGTAATATAAAAAAAAAAATTGCTCTCGACGTTTTGTCGTCCCCTGTAACGCGAATCGTTGAAGCGTTCAAATTTAAAAATTTAATTGAAAATTTATGAGATTTTCAATTCCCTTCACGTCAGGCTGACTTTCGTCATTGTCTTCGAGATAAATTCCTGAATTTCAACGTCGTCCTGTTAACGCGTAAAAATTGGTTCGTTTCCACCCCCCACCACCTCACAAGTTAATTATATTTTTCTTTATAAAGAAGCAGATGACAGGTAAGCGCCAGTGCTTCTTATGATAATAAAAATACAACATTTACAGAGCTACCAACAACACGTGGTAGCGAACGTGTTGCTTTATCAGTTTTTGACTCCATATTTTTTTTTGACTCTACTCGAAAAATAAACGATAAAAAACCAATGACACTTTGGTTTTCTCTACGTCGACGCTCTCGGCTTCGACGTAGCGAAAAATGTTCAATTTAAGGTCGCGAGCTAAAGTCGATTTTTTTCAGAATTCAAATTTCCCTCTTGAGAATAATTTTTCGTTCGTGTTTATCGTAACGGCGATAGATGCATGTTGCGTTGAGATATTATGGCGGGAAAATTTGATTTGAATTTGACACGCCAATGCATCAAGGCTAGAAATTCAAACTGATAAAAGTTCAAAAGGGCTTGGTGGTGGTTCAATTATACAAATTTTTTATGTATATATAGATAGCAGATCCGTCAACCCTCACCAAAGTCCCGTTATCAGGAATTCCCGAGTTTACTTGGAAATATCCACCCCATATCTGGAAAATCTAATAAACGCATGAAATCCCTTTCGCAGATGGAACGCACGATTTACAATCCGATTTACTATGATGGCTGGTCGAGATACTTTCCATAAAATCGATTTCTCTAATGGCCGAGGATCGTTTGAAAACTTTCTCACGATCCTATTTCCCCGTCAGTGAAACCGATTAGCCAAATACGACCGAACCCTCGTTTCTGCTCAACGAAAATTTCAACTTCGTAAATGACGTCCTATCTCGCCGTAATTTGTAACCGCGTGACAGGCACGAGTGACCGGGTTAAAATTTCCGATTATCGATCTTGCGTAATGCATTGGTATGATTTTTCAATAAATCGATATTTATTGTATAATAGAAAAAGGCAGCTACACTCACCGAGAATTGGATTTCCGCGATGAGTCGCCAATCCGCCTAAGGTTAACACGTGCGAATGATCTGCTGTGACGACCAGCAGAGTTTCCGTCAGGTCAACTTCGTCCATGACGGCCTTGACAGCTTCTTCCAGTGCCAGAGTCTCGTCGAGCGCCCTGTAGGCGTTATTGTAGTGATGAGCGTGATCGATTCTGCCACCTTTAAGAAAAAATATAAAAAGTTACGTTTAATAACGCATTTATGGATTGGACAGTACGTGACTGGAATATACGAGAAAAAATATATTCCCGACTATATAATGCCGTTGGTTATGGGGTACGATAAAAATCCATCGCGTATGTTATTTTCGTAATTTTTTTTTTAATCAGGTAAAACCATAAACCTACCTTACCTATGCTGGATCTGGATCCACAGTTCATGTACTCTTTACATAATTTTCGGAATTGCTTAGGAAGCTAAGAGAAAAAATATAGAAATCTGGCTGAGTATTCAAGCACCCTTTCGGGTACTACCGACAGATGTTCTTGGACTGAAACTCATTTCCAGATATTCGAGAACGGGTCGCGGCGAACAATCCGACTCGAAGTTTTAATTGACTAGGAAGCATCCTCGGAAATACTTTACTTAAAGTTAATTCGAAGCTTGTTTTTCTTATTAATCATCCTGGATGCTCGACATGGGACGTTTATTTTTTTTATTAACGTTGTAACGTGGCGTCAAGACGACACATTACAAAGGCCCCGCACCTCCGCGCGCTGCCGACAGGGCGGCGGTGCCTC
>JARQTJ010000027.1:13340-84316 GCA_030142635.1 Trachelus troglodyta
TCTGAAAACGGCCGTGGTGAGGGATGGTGGTGCGGGGAAGCCGCACCTGGCGCCCAACAACTAGATCTTCGGATCTTATCTTTGATTACAGCACGTTGGGAGCGGCCACGGATTATTTGTAGGCGACGCCGATGGACGGCATACGTCACAACGTACAGGACGACTAGTTCGCTTCTAACGAACGTTTCCAGTCGTTTTACAATTTGTCTCTGTAAATGGAAATCGTTCTTTTCTTTCATCCAATTTTTCCGTTACAATTTACACAATTTTTTTATGAATAAAAAGTCGACGTAAAATAATTCAATTCAATGTTTCAACATAGTAATGGCTTATCTGTCAGTGCTGATAGCACTGACAGGATCTAAGGCGGAAGTGACGGCGTACCACAGATAATGATAATTTTTTTGTAAACAGTAGGAAATGGTATACTGACACAAATTTAGTAAAGACTCGAACATAATAGAAACAAGAAGTTCAGTGTGCGTTTAATCAGCTGAAAGTGAATTTGTGATAACACCTGAAGTTTGATTAGTGAAATAAAATTTTTTCCAAAAATAAATACCTTCACCATATAAGAACGTATCTTAATAAGTCAATTTATGGATTGTTGTGCTTATTGTAGTACCATAAGTAAGCCCTTATCAAAATTTTAATCTGATATGTTTCTTATGCCCTGATAAAGATTTGACAGCATCACTATCACTGGAAATCTAAGTGTGTGGAAAAGTGTTTCACTTCTCACTCTATTTATGGTTGTCACTTTTTTTTATACTTACGAGTTCGTTTTTACCTATTTCCACATATTCTAACGTGATAACAACCCATTTGTAAAAAGTAGCTGGTATTTAAAAAAGGGGATAGGATCTAACACACTTGGCTGCGCACTCGAATTTACAATGATAAATATATCGGTTATCAAAAAATTGTCGATACGATTTTCCATCATCCGGGATAAGGGATTCCTCTCGGCGGCTTACCTTCCACAAATAAAAAAAATCCCTCGGGATTTTTCATAAGTATTCGGAGAGCCTTGATCGTCATTTCCGTCAAAGAAGGATCGCCGGTGTCGTTCGTGTTGCGATCCACGTCGAAATCCATGTGAGAATACGAGAAAAGACCTGAAAAGAAAGAAAGTTCGAAAAAATGATAAAAATGCTTTTTTTCATAATTTCGAATATTTAAGTTTTTTGCAAAAAAATCTAGACTTTTCAATTCACCCGCATAGCCCATAAACCACGACCCCATTGAAAAATGGCAAAGATCTCACTCTTCCAGGCCAACGACTCAATCAGCTGAGAAGGTCGGATGAATATTAAAATCCTTCCTACCCTACCCCTATGAATATTGATCGAATTATCCACTAGAAATTCATGCAAATATTCATACGATCGTAGAGGCAAAACCCAGTGTGATGTTTTATCGCGAATAAAATGGTGGGATAGTTGGTAACGTAGAAACAATACGTTTGAAAAAAGTTGAAAAGATTTCGTGACTCTTTTCTTTTGCTGTTCTCACGCAACGTTAAATACATTCAGTGCGTGAATATCAAAGGAACGTAATACTTCAGTATTAAAAAAAAAATCCTTAATCACAGATTACATGCCATGTCAAATCTAATCTGTGCATCTAGAGTGAAAATGCCCATAGCTACGTGAATAAATTGAAAATCTTATCAGTTTACCGCTAAGTATCTATTATCAAATTTGACACACGGCGTAACCTAAATTTTTTTCTCATAGACCCAATTCCCAAAAAAAGAAATCGACTTTCGCTCTAGACCAATCAGAAGGTCCCATTCACTGAGCACGTGAATCCATTGGTTACCATTTTTTCTTTTATAATTCATGAGGTTTCTCCAAAATAATTGGCAATAATGTATATAAGACTAAATCCGTATACCTTCAATATTAAAAGCTAACTTAGGGCTTAGCGATAAGAGCATTACGACTTTCCTGGAAAATAAGTCTTATCGAGTCATCCAAACGAAAGGAAGATCTATCATGTAGGACTATCTGCGAAAATGTAGTAAAAATTAAAAAAAATCGTACAGTCGTTAATAATTAACAAGCTAATGAGAGGACGAAGTGGTATTATTGCAATTAGCATGTCAGCACTTTGCCTCCATACATACCGTATATGTGCAACCTATTCCGTGTACCGCGGCTAATTAAAATCTGGCAAGTGCTTCGAGTGGAAAAAGTACACGTTAGAGTAAAAAAAAAAGAGAATTAAAAAAGTAAATCAGGTTAAAAGCAAGATACAGTAATACTACTGCTGATTGCGAATTTAAGTATGCATTATGTTCCGCACAAGTACATTTTTAGGTTAGGTATTGGACGACTGGGCTTTTTCATTGACTACCTATAAAAACGTACTTTTCATGGCTCCACATTGTCAAACACTACCTTTTTAGATACATATTTGGCTGCCAGATTTCGCAAACGATGATTTCGTGATTACTATCTATAAAGACGTACCTAATAAATGATCGACTTTTCGTGGATCCACATTATCAAACTCTTCCTTGTTAGATACGTATTCGGCCGCCAGATTTCGCAAACGATGATTACGTGACCATTCTTCTATTAGATTTCTACCATCTAATCGGCGTCCTTCTTTATCTGGTTCTTCGGGATCCAATGTGACTTTAGGTACGAAGTGACGTCGACCACCCCCGAGTATAACCTGGAATTTAAATAAATTTTTCAAAAAAAAGAGTAATGCAGGTAAAGGATTTTTGAGGGGCTATACAATAATTATTTGTAATTTTTTATGCCATCCTTCTTTCGTGGTATGTATATATATAATGACAGAGCGACTCAAATATGTTTTTCAAAATCAGATTCAAAATTTTTTTTATTACATTAATGTCACGTCCTGGCGCGTCCTCCAATAATTGTCTCGCTATATCCTTGCAGGAGGTTCGTGCAGTAGGTGGTACTTTGCCGTCATCTTCCCAGTAGCGACTAGAAGCATGTGCGTAAAGTGCAGCTGGAGTAGCATGTGTCACTCTAGTGGTGGTAACAAGGCCTGTAGACTTTCCTATAAAATAACAAAAAATTACAAAAATATGTAAATTACAGGCAAACAATATCCAGCTAAAAAATGCAATTAATTTTAAATAATGTGTCCGAGCATTTTCATATTTCTCAACTTCGGTCACTATAATTAGCCTCGTTTCACCTCAAAAGTCAGCCTTCACTTTTACGTAAATTAACATCGAAAATCCAAACAAAAGTATTTGAGGAGCATTGGAGGTTATTGATAACGAATATTTGTTACCCTCTGAACTTTCAAGGAAACCATTTCGCGAAATGGTATATACGCCGTTACGTAATCCGGTTAATATTTCAAAGAATCAAAAATCCCTTAAAGTTGCAATACTAATGAAATTACTTTAAATTGGTGGTAGAATCTGTCCAAACTAATTTACATTGCAAAATGAGCTGTGCGGTTATATAACGTTTAAGCTGTCAGTGATTTATGGGAGTTTCAAAAGAACAGTCCAAAATTCAAAGGACCTTATTACGTAACAATTCGATCTATCAAAAGACAGAAAGAAAATGTTGAAAAAAAAGAATACACTTTATCCATAATTCAAATTGAGAAAATTCATATAATTAATTGTTATCAACGTATCGATCATCGATTATGAAATTCGTAGACACGTGTTCGATAATGAATTCGAATAATTGTACGTATAACGCATATACTCTATGCGTGCTAATTTCTAATGTTATAACGTATTCAATCCTATAGAATTTAATATTGTGACAAAGGGTCCAGAGTCCTTGATATTTGGTCCTGTTACCTAGAATACGTCACTAGCAGACGGGCAGCGATTAATCAAGCAGGTAATCAATCTTAATGACCGAGCTGAGGCAATTCGTGCTAACCCTATGTATTCTCTGTGTATACATTAGCACGTGGCCACATGCCACAAAAACATGTTGCCCTCGAAACAAAATGTAACGGGCCATAGACTGCCTGCCAAAGATTCCACATGATACAGTACGGAGTATTTTGATAAGGAGAAAAAAAGAGTTTTGATAAGGAGAAAAAAAGAGTATTGATAAAGATCAAAATTAGGTAATTGATTGAGTGAAAAAAAATGTTGACCATTGCACTTATATTGGTATATTCAAAATTTGGGAATTAAATTTAGCAGCGAATAACACTTATGCACTGATGACGTCATAATCATAATTGGTGAACTGATAAGAACGGCCACGGATTTTGATATCATTTTGTGAATGGTAATCGAACGTAGAATAGTGACGAGGTCACGTTATCTAGTTTCTAGCCAGAGAGTGCCGTTTAGCTGACGGTCGTCTTGCAGGGGTTGAAATTCGATAATTGGGGGAAAGGTCAAAGGTCACTGCGAGTAGCGATGGGTAAAAAAAAATAAGCAGTTTAGGCTAATGTCCATATATTATTACGTAAGATTTAGGGACGGATACGGTGTATCCTACTTTTTTTATCTCTTCGGGTAAAACAGGGTGTCGGGTGTTTCCGAAAACATGGTGTTGTTTGGGTCGTATGGTATTATGCGAAATTTTCATTTTCCAGGCAAAATTTCAAACGGGGTTAAATTTAATGATGATTGGACACCTCGACTCCCGCGACATCAATATTTGTACGTTTTAATTAACGAAACCAATTGAATTTATTTCGAAAGAGTCCAACCACGCACGTGTACCGACTGCTGGACTTTTTCGTTAATTGGGTAAGCACGGTAACGCTAAATCGCACCTATTTAACGTACGGCTGATGGTAATTATAGGAGGAGGTCATTTATTTTTTTTTCACGTATCGAGTCATACTAATTAGTAATTTTGTAATTAGTGCGAAATTCATGTATTCGAATATTCGCGCACGATAGAACGGTGAATAAAAATTTATTCGTATTTCTTTTGTTTTTACTGGAAATAAGTGAAAAAAAATGAAAATTCTGGAATCTATAAATATTTTAATCTAAATTTAGATTTTCAATTTTACTTAAATTCAAGAAAACGCAAGGGTAACTTTCTCGATCCCTTATATAAGCACGTTTAGTACCCTATCTATTCCAGACAACTTAATACACTGTCTATCCTCTATACGGTACAACCATTAATCTCATCGATATCCTCTGTTTACCTGTTTTACATCAAAACACCAATTTCGCAGTAATGACGATTCTTGGTAAATCTGTACGTCTTACAAATTTCAAAGAGTTTTTTTAGTCGCATTAAAACTTATTTGATGCCCGGCAGATCATGCCTTCAAAGAAGTTCTTACAAGTTACGCAAATAGATTATACATAATATGTACCTGCTGATTGCTTGACTTACGAAGCCAAACCAAGTAATACGAACTTCAAGCTTAAATATATATACATTTATTATATAAAACTTACTAAGTACTGGTCATAAAGAACACTTGGATATTATTTGAAAAATTAAATAAAAAAGAAAATTAAAGAAACTAAAATAAAAATCGCTCGATTGTACAAAGAAACAAAAATGACTGTCGAGCAAATAAGTATTTAATAATTTTCATCGACTTACTTCATACCGATACCAATATCCGGTTTATTATCCATATATATATAGTTTCTCTTGAACTTTGATAAGTTTAGCACTTGGCGCTGCAATATCCTAAAACTTCGATCCGGCACGAAGCAGCAGCGTAAAATTCGTTTCCTAACATACTACTAGTATCAGCAGCTACTGATTTGGTCCACTCGCTCGTGTTTGATAAATCGAAAGAAAAGCAAAGAATTCGTAATCACCCTGCAGTTCTAAATTACGGGAATCCATAAAACGACAAATGATAAAATAAGTAAATAAATTTTTTTTCCAACAAAATTCAAATTTTTAAAACACTGATATTTTGACTGTTTACGTAAATAATCCAAAACATTTAATTATTATCGATACAGTATCTAAGGGTAATCGTTAGGCGATTATGCATTTCATATAAATATATTGTCCATTACACGTACCTTGTTCCTGCGCCCAGCTAATTAAAGACGGCACGTGTGCGTTCAAGCTGGATAAACAGTTTTCAAAGCGCGCCGACGAATCTAGTCCGACGGTCTCGTAGTTCGCCTTAACGCCACACATTAAGGCTGTCGCGCATGCTGAAGATTCGCCGACTTGTGCATCCATGTTGTAGGTCTGAAACATGAAGGAAAAAAAAAAATTGTATATAATATAATACAATATATACAAGGTAAATTAAAAGATTATTGACGCATCTGAAGATGTTCATTAGACTTTTATTAATTCCTATGGTATGTGCAACCATATTGAGATGGCAAATGTATATATGGAAAATATACATATATGTATACCTCGACCA
This sequence comes from Trachelus troglodyta, assembly GCA_030142635.1. Lineage (NCBI taxonomy): Eukaryota > Metazoa > Arthropoda > Insecta > Hymenoptera > Cephidae > Trachelus > Trachelus troglodyta. The sequence goes on from JARQTJ010000027.1 coordinate 19,686, forward strand.
GACGCCTGACAAGTATTATGATAATAATGATTTATTTTTGAGTCCTACAAGAAAAAAAGCAGAAGCTCGAAATGCATAAATCCTCCTTAGACATTAACGACAACCATAGATACCCGAATTTCCTTGGAATTCAAGAATAACGCTGACTAAGCATCCCCTTTCTTATCATTCAAAGTCCGTGAGATTTCAAATTATTCCGACCAATAGTTGGCAGGACTGGTTCGTTGCCCGTCTCTACGTACGTATATGAGTAAACGGAAATGGTGGCATATGGTCCGCCCGTTTACTGTCAAATACCCCTAGAAAACCAATAGAATCGCTCGCCACGTGTAAGAAAACCATAAAGCACAGTCGTCATTATCATACAAACGTTCTTGGCCACTTTCGCGGTTTCTTATCTTTACTGGCAGATTTTCGAGTTTACGATCATTTTACATCCCTGCTTTAAGGACTTAATAGTTAATTTTCAAATTTACGAGGTATTACGACGGTATTGTCATTTAATAGAAAATTAGAATATTAAAATTTGTTTATGACAATAATAAAAAATTTGTAAAAAAATATATTTTTACTTATTATTATCCACGTGCAATTTTACTCTGTGGTATTATATATATCCACGCCAATGCCATAAATTTTAAGGCAATTCTTAAGGTTTCGCAAATTTATTTCATACTTTCCATCCCAACTCTGCTACCGTGCTACCCCTTTGACTGTTATCGGGAAATCGATATTTTTTTTTTGGTATATCAAGGTAAAATATGTGAATATGTATATACAGTGCAGGAGCGCCAAGGGAACTAGAATGGAGTTCCGTGTATATATGTATACTGTATATAGGGTGTGAATAAAATATCTTCAATTGTCTGAATGAATTCCATGTATTCGCCAGGATGCGGTAAAGTCTCCAGCAGCTGGTAAAGTATCCAGATTAAAGTTGGTCCTATTCATCCGACTGAGTCGATGCCAGAATCCCTTTGTGCACAAGAAGGCTGAGTTATTTGTCTCGGTATATTGGAGACGTGGATTCCAATCGTCGTCTTTTGTAGTTTGTTGTTCTTGTTGCTGCTTTTTTTTGTATTCATCCGTTTGACTTTATCTTCCGTGTTCCTTCGAAACTCAATTTTAACCTGCAAAACCAACAACCGGTAGGAGAATTCGTGGGAACCTGACTCGGTGAGGTAAAATTTACTTCAAGTTTCGTGGCTTCGTTAAAATTTAAATAAATTCTTGTTTCACGTGCAGCTCGTACATTAGAAAACGTTGCATTGAAAAATAATAAATTTCTGAGATGAATTTCGTACTAATTGAATGTCGAATTAATTACCATTCCAAAAACAATACAAAATTATTTTTCCTGAAAATCGTAATTTCGTGCACTCTCGGAAAGAATTTTCGACAAATATGTATCCAAAACTGAATAATTTTTGATAACGAATTATCTCTTACTTGATTTTTTTACTTTTCTTTTATTTTAATTTTTAATCGACTGTTTCCATAAATCGGCCATCCTTTATACGTTTTATCGACCTAATGATTATCTTATATCCATAAATACTGATAAGATAATATTCTATCAAACAATGACGCGTACCTGTCTCTATCGTTTAGTAAGTCCTACGCGCTTCGTCCGTGCAGACTTCTGTTTGTTTCTCAACAATACCAAACAATGGCTTCAGCATTGCGTAAGGTTGACGAAAAAATTGAAGAAAAGAGCAAAAGTCCCAGTGAAGTGTCAAGTACGAAGGACGTCGATGAATCAACAACAGACAGTTGGCCATTTCGAAAATCAAAGTAAGTCAAAATATTAATATACAACAAAAATAGTAGTAAAAAATGTTTGATTATTAATATTGAAAAAAATAAAAATCCTCCACAAAGAAAAAATCACGATATTCAGGTAATCACTAAATAATTCTTTCGCACATGCTTATCTATGCGTACCTTATCATTGACCTTAAATACCTTAAGATGAAGATTTTTAATGTAACGATTAAAAGATACTATAAAAAATTTAATTTACCTTCGATTCAATCATTTCACTGACAATAAATGCCACGTGACAGGTATTACGTAATTCAACCGGGATGAACCAGCTCTGATAATTTGACGTTTATACCAGGTGGCGGAAACATTAACGTGCCATTCATTGACGTTTACGGCATAGAATCATGTAGATACGTAACAAAGTCATGCCAAGATTCCGTACCCTCATCAAAATTCCTATGCCGAAGTGCTGTCGGCGAATAACTTGACGGTTAACGGGAAAGCATGAAGTTTCCAAGTCGTTCATAAGCAAGAGGAAGTGGTGAGCACGCGACCCGTCATAATAGTTTTGGTCGCGATAAGACGTGAGGTTAAAATAAAAAGAAGAAAAAAAAAGAGTCAAAAAGGCAGTGTACACAAAAGACGTTAATTTTGTAAAAATCATTAAATTTCAATATCTTAACGAGCATCTTTCACGAACTAGGTTATTAAATCATTCTTTTTTTTCTAGTTCAACAAATAACAACCTTGTATACTTGGGAATAAAAATCTTGCAGAGCTTTCACGTAACTTGTACTGTTATCATAGTTTAATGCGCTACATCAGTGCGAGAGTTATAGGGGGAAGCTTTCCGTGAGCTTTTATTGTTTACTGGAGCAATAGTGAATTCCGAGGGAAAAAAAAGTCTCTCTCGTGAAATAGAGAGGCTGGTACCAGGAGTTACTACCCTTGCGCAAAATCTAAAGCCGTCGAAATTCGTTCTCATAATAGGGGTAGGCGGAAAGCATTAAGCTCGAAATGTTTTAAAGCTCAAAGAAAGCTTCGCTCGCGGTTGCATAATGCCATTTCAGGGTAACTCAACTCCTCCCGCGGGAAACATTTGTCTGACGTATAGTCTGTACGTATTATTTATGTTTATGGATAGTTTCATAAGTGTTAGGTCAATGTTTTTTTTCCGAATTGCCTTGTAAGTTACAAATATGATTCACTCCCGTGACGGATTTTTGGACTTTTGTGAATATTTGATTTTCATTTTCAAAAAAAAGTCTTTCAATATCGAGTCAATCGCGTAATTCGTTTGATAGGTCTTTATTTGTATCTTGGGATTTTTGAATTTCCCGCCTTTGTGTAACACACTAAACACAGTGTTACGTCCGAACCAGCACGAAGGATAATTAGTCTGGCGCCTTTATCGAACCGTAATAAAATATTAAGTTGCTCTGTTTTGAGTAAACTCTCGCGCACTTTACTCGGGATTCTCTAATTACCGTGGGAAGAATGAATAAGGTTGGAGGTGAGATGAAATTGATTGTAAATATACTAAAACGAATGAATACCGCCATAAAATAAATAATTAAAAACTAATGAGCTCCTAGGCATTTACTTGGATATAACGAAATCAAAGAGTTCCTTAAATAAATTGCTTACCTTGATCTCGATTATTATCATCAAAGGTAGATTGCATGGTGATGAAAATGACGAGAGATTGTAATTAAAACACGAAAACGAATTGAATAAAAAAAAATTATTATAAAGCGAAGTAATCAAAGCAAAACAAAAACTGAACAACAAATTCGGTTTTGGATCGGTCGCAAAATGAAAGTGACTCCTGGCGGATTTTACGGACGTTAGCGGAAATGAATTTTTGGAGTAGGATTGTCGCTACTCCGAGGAAATTTTTTGAAAAAGCATACGCGATGTTTAATGAAATTGAGTAATTGCTGCTGAAAATTTCAGCAAGACACTTTGCATGTGCATGAAACATTTACTATGACAGGATAGGCTTAGGATGACATTTTGAAAAAAGGAGTAAAGCTGCTTACTGAGATTTTCGAGGAAAATTTGTAAAATCAAAAGTGTCCACCAGTGCCAGGAGTGCACTTGAGTGAAATCGCCAACAAGCAGGACCATTGTAGTACAATTTTTAATACACCTACCTCCTCGAAAGGATCATCTGATTGTCCCTAAACCTGAGAACCATATACGAAAAAGCCGCTTCCAAACACAGCTAATATAACAGAAACAAAATTCCACTGGCCTTTTGAATTTTAGTTTTCGACTACCGATTGTGGAACCTGATTTTTGTAACGCGGACATCAGGTTACTCGAGTGAGTCCGTTGTGACGCGCACTGGTTAATTTGAAACGATCTTTTGATAGCCTGGTTTAATTATGAAATTATTACGACGACCCTCATTTTGCGTTTAATGGTCCGTTATAAACATCATATGGCTCTTAAGGTAGCCTTCGAATAAATTTACGATTATCATATTACGTAATACACAGCTATGTATTACACGCGAGGAACTAAGAAACAGGGAAAGCTGAACGAATCAGACATAGTATACAGATCAAGGACTAAGATTAATAAATAATAATTATAAAATCATAAATCTTCTCGTAGAAAGGTTCATCCTCATGAAAAATGTGCTTTAACCTTACTACGAGCTATCATAAAAAGTTCTCGCATACGTTGCCAACGTTAATCGAGCACCGTGAAATAGTCGCCGGGCGAAAATGTGCTACAACTCATAAATTAATTTACAACGGCAGCTTCGACGGGCTGAAAGAACCGCCGTTTCGGCTGACGTGAAAAACACAATTCAAATTTTCCCGCGCGGAATAACCTTCCGAACATAACCTGACTGTTTCTCCTGCTAGTTACGTATCGACATATCGGAAGTAATGCCATTAAGTTTAGTCGTTGAATTCAGCTGGAAAATTGATCGCTAATATTTCACACTTTCAATATTGATTTAAACGAAAGGAAAAGGTACAGCAAGACTGCGAGACAGTTATAGAATTTATAGGTTAGGAAACGTAAGTGACGTAAAGTCGGTACGCAGTGTATTACGAAGAACGTGTAACATAACCTGTGCAGCGTAACTCTGAAATTATCAGATGGAATAAATCCCATAAATCGTGTGTAACATTGTCGCATGAAAACATTATACCAGTCAGCAATGCGACTCACGTAAACACTTAAAGCTCTGACATTGCGTAAAAGGTGAGTCAGTAACAGCAGTTTAAGGGCCTGAGAGGGAAATACTAGAATGTACGAGATGGCAGACAGCGATAATACAGTCATGTACAAAAAGCGTATACCCTAAGCATAATCGAAAGTAAAATCTTCTCCGTAGTATAATATACGAAATCTCTTTGGAGGTTTGCGAGGGGTTAGGAAAATGTATTAAAAAAATATACATACAATAGGAAACGCTTAGCTTTTCATTCGGGTACAAAAAAGTTCAATTAGAACCACTCGCGAACCATTTGCTTCTGTCCATTGTATCCGCCTTTCTTGTATTTCTACCGCAACGAGTAGCTCTCCGGAAGTTACGTGCGCGGCAGCCGAAAGAGCCAGGCAGGGTTGGCTCTTTCATCAAGACCATTCCCAATGCAGTGAGGCCAATTGCTGGAGCAAATCGAAAGGGCTCGAAAGGTTCCTGCCTACTGCCAACGTAAAGGTAGAAGATCGAGCGGAGTCGGTCTAAAGAGGCAAAACGCTTAAGAGCATTTTTCGCGGCTCCCGACGGAACGAAGCTTCGAGAGACGGAACACCCCTTCGGTGAAAAAGTAGTAAAGGAAAATCCACTGGGGTAGACAGGTTAGGATTGGTGAGGAAAGGGAGGGAAAAAAGGGGGATGGTAAAGCACCAAGTTTGATGAAGATAGAATCTACCCTTGGGATTTTTTATTTGGGCTTTTCGTAAAAGTTTTTCTTTCTTTCCTACCACAGCTTAGCTCCTTGTACGTTTCGCTGGTTAGAGAAATCATTGAATTTATTTTTGCATCGGTTCACTTCGTTTTCTTCTAAGTAAGCAACCCTGTTGATACTGTGTTTTTTCTTCCTGATTGGCGTCTCTTTTACCTGTGCGTGTAGAATCTGTAGAGAAATATGGAAACCGAACCAGGATTTGAACCCGGATCTTCCGGTTACCATGGTGAAGGCTCGAACCGCTAACCTATCCAGGATTCGTGTATTGTTCTCCTGTGAAATCCTTGCAGAGGCTCTAGACAGGGGTTGTTCCTTTCTATATTGTATAGGTACTTCGTGATATGGCAATAAAATCGAAAAGATTCTATTCTATATATAGCCTCGACTTTCTCTCCCGGTTCTTTCAGAACTCTCGAAAACAACCCTCGGCTCAAGGGTTGGCCAGACTGAAGACAGTAGAAGCCTTTGTTTTATCCCGACTGTCATCGAGTGGAGTAAATAATATCGTGAGGGATGAAAAGAAAAAAAAATTCCAAACAACCTTTTTATCCGAACAAGGAATTTTTGATGTTCGATCGAAAGCGATGGAACGGAAGTTTTCTTCATTACAAACGGGAAAAGAATCATGATTTTTTGGGGGGAAAATAGATAAATACGAGGTGTAAGTATTTCGCGCTGAATCTCACGAGGATATTTATTTTAAACAATTTTGGAAAAACCTCTTTTTTTGTATAGATATGTAAATCCTATATATATCATTGTATACAAATCTATGTGTATTTTCATAGGACTACCCTGGACACTGTATCCAGTAAACTGAACGCGGTTTCTCTAAAATTGTTACCGGATGCTGAAGAATACAAAATGGACCACCGGCGACGGGGGGTGGCGTTGATCTTCAATCATATCCATTTCACGAATATGCCAACGAGATACGGTACACTCAAAGACTGCAAGGACATGGAAATGGCGCTGATTGATTTGGGCTTTGAAGTCCGCGTCTATAACGATCCAAAAATGTCGACCATCGATGCAGTGTTGAAGCAGAGTAAGTTCTACAGAGTCCATCAGAATTTTACAAGAGCATCGGGTACAGTGAACGTCAAAAGTTATCGCGAGCGCACGTACAAGCTGTAATTGAATTACGATGTCAAAGCTTTCGGCACGCGAGACGTGACTTTGCTTTTGTACCTCGTGCTGCCAACTCACTTCCGTTTTTTATTCTTGACCGGAAACCGGAAATCACCTGACTCTCCTAGGTTCCGTGTAATTCCGTGCGACTGCGCACCGTCGGCACGAACCGACGTTCTCTCGGAGAATTGATAGGCCCTCGTAAATTTTTACCATCTCGTGCGCTTTTGGCTTTTCTTGTTTTGCTCTTAAAAGTTGCAGGAATATATTATGACGGAAATCGTACGTTCTTTTTTTCGCATACTTATGGTAGGCTGTAGCGGAAAGAATGTTCGGTTAGGTAACGAAATCTTTTTTTAAATCGATGTTTTTGGGGGATTTTGAAAAATTTATTTTTTACCTTTTTTTCTATTGTCTCCTTTGTATCTTGGAGTATCTATCTTGTATCTATTTCTTTGTTTTTGTACGGCTTACTTGACGCAACGCTTTTTTTTTACTTTAATTAAATACCTGTCAGATAGGGAGTCCTTTTAATCGGTCACTGGGTATTAAGCTATACTTAATACTTTTACCGAATCTTAGGGTCACTGGGTATGTATTATACTTGGATAATTATATCGAGCTAAACCTAACCTAAAATGAGATAAATAACGTGAGAAAAGATAAAGTCGTTTTGACGTTAGTTAAATGTTAAATATATATAATTACGATACTGTAATCAAGCTTCTTGTACATGGTACCTATATAAGCTATAAGCTTTTTCAATTACTGCTCCACCACTTTCTGTAATTCTAAAGGAGAGTATCGTTATTTCTCATTAATTTTATCAGTTTTCTCCTAGAAGTGGATTAAAATGAAAGTATCACCTTTTCTCATACCTTCGCAAGAGAAAGACAATAGTCTGGCAAAAGCCAAGACACTGGTTTAATTTTTCTTTTCTACTTCATTCCATTCGATTCGAACACCGCAGGTGGCTTCGGATTGATTTTTACTTCTATACCAAAGTCGGTAGTGCCACGCTATCTTTTCAAAAATAAACTTTAATTTTCAATCACGAAATTCCAGCGAACTTGAAGCCGCCGATGTTATCATCGAGGAGCAACTAAATAATTGCTTTTTCATCTCATCAGTCTTGATTTCCCGACAATGCAAAAATTTCGCGTAATATCGGGCGAAAAAAAAAAATTTCAATTTGACATCGCACGGAAATACGTCATTCGGCTCGAGATCATAAAACAGCCTTTGACAGCTGTCAAAATTGCGGTAATATCCTGCATATAAATAAACATATAAATTTTGCAAATAAAGAGATGAAATTTTACCAACAGAAAGTTACAGTAGATATCCGCGGTAAAGATTTTTAAAAAATTCGCACCGTTCCTCGGGGAAATAAATTCGACGTGCTCCTAGCTGACGTAGATTCCACAATCGGGTAACCGGGACTCCTCGGGAGTCAAATCGATTTGCAAAATAAGCTCAAATTCCCGATTCCCACGTGGTCACAGAATCCGCAGTCTTTTTTGCTCGTTTTTCAGTGTTACCTGAGCAGTGCCAAATGTCCTTATACCTGAGTACCTACGTAAGGACGATATCGCCAGGATATTCTCTAACGTGAGTTCGAACGAGTTCAGCTAGTTTTGGTAGCTATTAACCCTCCAGGAAGTCAAGATAGGACCTTCCTGTTACTCCAGAATTCCTTGGAGGCACTGAACCACTTCCGGTTCCCACAAGAACCATACATTTTGCATATGCTTGCGGAACTTCAAGAATTAAAATTTGCCATTTTTTTTCTCAGCACCCACTCACATCGTCCAAGTGAGTGGATGAAATTTTATAAAAAAATCGACAACCTCCAAATTCAAATTCATCTATGGATATAAATGCATGTCCAACAATTTTATTCCAGCTTTCCGCTACTGCAGCTAGACACGTACTAGTTCACCAATGTACTTAAACCTGAATATAGCTAACTGTTATGTACTATTCATAGTAACAGTACCCAAGTACATCCTATGTACAAGCATGTAGACATTATGTACCTAGAGTGCACAGTAAACTGCACAAGTACAGAGTGCAGTGTGCACGTGCGAATCGCCAATGAAAATTCTTCAACGTGGCTAGCAGACAGAAAATGATCGTGGCCAGAAATTACTATCGGATACAGAGTGCATTGCGTCGTAAATTGATAGTGATAAAAGAGCGATAGATAAGGTTTGATATTTTTAAGAAAAAAATTTTTTTCTTATCAGCCCGATAAATTTTTGAAAAATAATTCCAAAAAATGCTCAACTACTTGGCGTTATCTATCACATTTTTCATATCGACAATTTATATTGTGGCTCTATATTTAATTTTTTCTGCACCAATATCTTTCCGTCACTTATCGTTAATGCATTTTATGGATACTGCACATTTTTACTCAAGGATCTATTCGCACTGTCGTTTTTTATTATTTACGGATCCCGCTTATCAGTGCATTCGAATCGGATAACGTTACGCGTGACAGTTATCATCCGCCATGTGTCCGTTTAAGCGACAATGCGAATGCACATTGAACGTCGACGACGATGTCAACGGGTTTGTCATTTCCCATAGCGGCGACAACTATGATTTTCGTGTACGCATTTCGTAATGGTGACGTAATTATAAATAAGACAGACCGGACTCGTATCGGGGCTATGATAACGCAATGATAAACTGATATTAAAGTTAACATTAATGCGCATACCTCGAGTGACTTTTCCGAATGAAAAAAATGAATGAAAATTTTGTCAATAATTTTCATGTACCGTAAAAGCCATTTTTATACGCAAAAATTCGTCAAATTTGAATTTCGAATAGATAACTTTACGCATAAACTCATGAATCTCTGGATTTGATTCTCCGTTTATTATGCCGTAAACGTTAATGCGCGCGAAGCAAGTATTCAATTACCAGTTGTAAAATACGTAACGTCCGCATCGGGCAGTTAACGTAGTAATTGAAATATCTCTGGCAGTGCCGGTATAAACTTTTGAGGCGTAAAATTGGCCGGAAAATCTGGCTAAAGTCTGATAATAAGCTGACCCTCCCCATGAGCGTGCGATTATCTGGATCAAGTAATAAAAAAAAAAAAAAATAAAAAAATAAGGGATGATAATCCTCGAAAACTTTTTAATCCAAAAATTTTTTTTACTTCAGCCGCCGCAGAGGATCACAGCGATGCCGACTGCCTGGTGGTGGTCGCCATGTCTCATGGTGAATCGGGGATGATTCACTCGGGTGACGTTCTTTATCCCGTGGGTACATTATGGGATCCATTTACAGGAGACGAGTGCACGACGCTCATTGGCAAGCCGAAGCTTTTCTTCATTCAGGTATCGAAAAAGCTTCGAAACGAAAGACGGCATTTTTCCAGCAAAATTTCATATTTTTCCTATCGAGGCCCCAAGGCAGTTTTAACGACGGGAGACGAACAAAGAAAATTTTAAAAGAAAGAAACAAACTTAATGCACCGGCAAAGGAGCGACGGTCGCGGAGACTGCTGGGAACTCGAGGAAATGTCGGGAAACTTTTTACCCTGTAAATTCCAAGAATATTCAAGTAAAAGTAGGTAAAAGCGTTTGAAATATTATGCCACCGTAAAATATATGTAATTTCCTGGCATCGTGGTTATTTGGTGGCATCCCCTTTTAAAAACCACCCCTTGGCTCTCGCTAACTGTGTACATACCAGGGGCTGCTACCACCCCATGAAATTATGTGATTTAAAAGTACTTAAAATCAAGGATCTTAGGAAATTTAAATATTTACAATTATCACGTACCGATTTTAGGGCAGTTCGCACGAGTAAATAGGGGTTGGAATTTTAAGCAGTCCTATGACAATATTAATATTACGTAATACGTAAAACTTTCTACGTGCCCTCGACATTTTGATCCTTTCGGCTTTACGTATCCTATACCGGCATCTAATGCCAGGTCCACAGGTCCACCTGCCATAATCTCTTTTGAACAACATTCGACATGGTACCTTAATCCTAATCGAGTTTCTAAACATATTGAAAATTCTTCTGATATTGGCTAAGGGTAGTCTTAGGTTACTGAATAAGATCGACTATCCCACCCAAACTACCCCTCGAACTCTTCGTCCCGTTCAAGCTCTGCTCTTTGAATAGCGAGTGAAAGAGCCCATTTTTCATAATCTATATTTTTATTTCCTTTTATACTCTTCGTCCCCTTCTGTCCCATAGGCCTGCCGTGGAGAGAGACTTGACAGGGGGGTGAAAATCATCCATGAAACTGACAGCTCCACTCCCTCATACACTGTACCTGCTTACGCTGACATATTGGTAGCGTATTCCACATATGATGGTAAGTCCATATATATATATATATATATATATATATATATATATATATAATTATGAAGACTCTGTACAGTTGCTAGTGGTAGTGTTGTCTCCGTAGTAGACATACGTGTGTGTAGGTTAGTTCTGGAATTTTTGAAAAAAAAAAAATTTCCTGATATCGGAAACGAAACCTCGTTAAAATTGGAGGAGATAAATTGCGATGGTACATCCGGTACAGTTAAAATTAATAAAATCATATGTATAAATTCACTTTGCTTTTCATGTCGATCTGGACTTTTTGTTGGTAATTGTAAAAAAAATTAGTATCCAAGCATCTCGAATAAACCGATCAAAAATATGTGTCTTGGGAATGTTTCTTGGAATGAAACCGAAGGTACGGAAAGTTATCGAGAGATTGGAGATTAAGGTCCAAAAATTTCGTAATTTGGCAAATGGGTCCATCGAATAAAAATATCTTCTCATGCATAATGGATCCCTATAATAATTCTACCAGGTAAAGGAAGAAGCTTTTAGATTAAGAAAATAATTGTTTTGTTTTTTAATTATTATCCCAATCTTAATTATCATATACAGATGTAATCCACGAGCCTTGTTATTATATCCGATACTAGTAATTCGCTCGAGATGAGCGCAGAATATTGAATGAGATAACGAAGCATGATCACCATTGTAAACGGTGGGCCGTATAATACTTGAATAACTTCGGTTCCCAATTGCCCATGAAATCCAATAGCTATTGATCCAATTCAGACAATTTTAATGGCATTTTATTAGTACTACACGAACGCTCCTATCGGCCAAACCACGTACTTTGTACAAGTTCTCATGTCAATGTTTGCCCACTAATCCATTTACGTTTGAATTTCCCGCGCACGACGCTCCCATCGATTACGGACTAAACAGGATGCACAGAGACAATGAATTAGCTCGAGTCTTAAAAATGGTTATCAACCAAAAAAATTAGCAAAATTTTTTATGGTTACTTAATTTTTTTCGACTTTTCGATAAGTTTGCCTATTCTAAAAAAAGTTACCATCACGAGGTTGTAACTTCGCCACTTTTTCCAAAATCGTGACGCGTAACAATGCACCGTCTAGTTAAATAAATAATAATCCTCGGTGGTATGATAAACATTCGCCAAGAAGTAAAGCGGGACGCTTTTATAGCCTCATAAATTCCAACTAATCCGTTACCGCTTTTAGTACTAAAATGTTATAAGGGAGTTATTATATCCTTAAACGAAATTTCGCCCAGGAGAGGAGAGAAATGTAAAAACCATTTTGAAGGAAACTTCATTCGGTATCCCTTACGGTGAATACAAAGATAATCCAGAAGGAGACGACTAAATTGAATTCAAAAAAAAAATCCGCATAGCCAATTTTTTCAAAGATTCTCAACAATATCCTTCCATCACTGTGCTTACGCTGTATATCGTTAAAAAAAAGTGTCACCCAAATCATGATTAATGTTCGACGAAAAAATAAGGGAGGAAAAAAAGGATAACGTAACGCATACACGTAGCATAGGACGTCGCAGGGTTCATTGAAATATTCGTATACACGGACGCGTGTATCTTTGGACGTTTTATAGTCGTTTTACGTGGCGAATATAAAGTTTAGATATTACGATGCCATATATGTGTATAAATATAATTTAAAAATTTTTCCTGAAATCCTCCGATTTATTCACAGGGACGTCTAAGTGAAAAAACATTTAATTGGGTAAATATCACCCTGTAATTTTAGGATTCTACTCCTGGAGAAATCCCGATGCTGGCTCCTGGTTCATCCAAGCGATTTGCCACGAGTTCAAGATCAACGGACGCAAACGTGACCTTTTGACACTTTTGACCTTTGTCAATCGTCGCGTGGCCATCGAGTATCAGTCGTATGTTCCCCTGAATGCCAAGATGAACGAGAAGAAACAGATACCGTCAGTGGTGACGATGCTGACGAGACTCGTGTACTTTAGGGGCCAGAAAAATATCAACTATGGAGAGACCGGCGTCAGGACCGTGGAAAATAAAGGTGCACTCACAACGAATAAAGATGAGACGTCACTGGCAAAAGAGCGAAAGACGAATACATTGCGATAATCGATTATTAGTATCAGGTCGCGATTCTTTGGGACACGCGGAAGTGGAATCTTCGTCGACTTCTGGAGCAAAGAGGAAGCTGTGCGAAGTTCAATGAACGGATGACGTCATCGACTCGAAGAATTGGACCATTGCGATCATTAAATTAGGAAAAAAAAATTTCTATATATAATTCAAATACGCGTTTTCCGAAATGACGCTACGGAAATTTTGTATTTTTGTCATAAAAATAGGCCAATTTCGTTGTTACCTGGGACAATTTTTTACTCGAAATTTGATTTTGCAATGTTCCCTACTTTTTTTCGATTTCTCTTGTCAAAAATATCCCAATATCCTCAACACGAGCGTGCGCTAACCAGATAGGCGAATTTGTGCCACAATTAAGAACTATTTTCATGTAACATCGCGACCGTCCATTCCCTATATAATACAAAAAAAAATAAACTAAAAAACACCTCCACAAATTTCATACTTAACATGTCAGTGGATATTTCACGATTGACCAGGAATATTAAACCGCTGTTAAATGATTAAAATTGAATTAATAAAAATTAACACACTCCTATTCAGTGTTCCTATGATCGATATCGATATATCCGATTCGAGGTAACTTCGAAATCTACAAAATTTCAATTAAGTGTAACGAGGAACATGGTTCAAAGAGTGACGTCACCATGCTGGGATAAGAGAGTAACAGGGGTTGGTGTTTTAATAATGCGGTGCAATTACCAGGTATAAGGCATACTAAACCTTAAGGGTGTATAGGGCCCTTCTGCACGCTTTGTTTACGTAATATTACAATGCGTGGAAGACACCCTTGAGACTCTAATTTGAGTGCAAACATATGGGGGAGGGAGGGGAGGGGGGCGAAGGAGAGGAGGGTTGTCTACATGGTGGCGGCCGAGTTTTCTCCACTGGGTTGAGCCGTGTGTCTGGTATATATATATATATATATATATGAACATATGGATTTCTCGGGCGGGGTGAGAGAAGCTGCTGCTGCTTACAAGGCTAGTGGAAGTCCTGGCTGAACTGAAGGAGACAGTAAGTACGTATAAGGGATGCAAAGGTAAGAAGGTGGTTAATGACATACAAGAGACAGCGGGAAGCTCCATGTTGACTTTCCTAAGAGCTTTCAAGAGGCTGTACCAGAGATCTCGTGCCTTGGTTCGCTTCGCGATATAAGCTGTCGAGCTTTCCTTTTTCGAAGTTCTAAAAACATTAATCAAAATTGGATAACGATTTTTATTGAAAAAAAAATATAAAGCTTCACGAGATCACTGGTATTTCGGATAAATATCGAACCTAGCAAAATTTAAGAAAATCAAGAGCTTTCGAGAAAAAAAATTTTGGATTCGTTGAAAATGACAAGAGGGTTTTGCTAAATTGATGAGGAAGAAAAATAGGATATTCAGGAATAATTTAATTCTCGCGAATCCCACTTAATCAGTATTCGCGAAGTTACGCCACTAGCAGATCTGGGGCACTTGCTCCAATTAGGCCCAAGTGTGTTGTCCGTTGTAAAGCCAATCGTAAATACAGAATAATCCAGCCACGTGGTAACGTATGCTAATAAATACGTAACAGAGCGCAGGCATTAGAATCTTCAAAAGATATAATAAATTTTTATTTTTTTTTTCTTCGAAGTATCCACCTATCTTCTATCCCATTTATCCCAATTCTGTATAATGTTCCCAGCCGCAGCTGCCCTCTCCGGTGCCGTACGAAACTGCCGCAATTTATTCACCCGGCTTCCAAGTCCGGCCGCAAATCGCTTTCGTATCGAAAAGCACGCAAGCTCATTGGCTTCTAGGTTGCCCGACCTTAGATATTCCATTGGGTACCATTTGGTAACGGCATATATCAGATTGAAGTAACTTTATGGAGCTGCTCGAGAAGACTGCGAATTCAAAAGGTTACACGTAATTACGGCCGGACAGAAACGTCTGGTTCTTACCGAGCTTCCGGTTTTCAAAAGTTTTCATGTGAAAGCTGCCTTTACATTTCACTTAACTCTTCCCGACGCGATGCTGCCAATTTGATAAATTGCCGGGGTGAATGCAGCTGGCGTCAGAGGTAGGATTATGTCTGCGCTCGAGTGCAATAGCAAAAGCTCGTAAACGCTTTGTGTGTCAGTGTGCTCGAAAGCTCTGAATAGGGTCTGAAAAATATGCTAATTTTTAAAAACGCAAAAAATTTCTTATATTATCGATTATGACTCGTAAGTATTTGGATGACGAATCGTTATATCTAACAGATTATTTTCTTTAAGTACGCGTGGTATGCCGATCCAACGGAGCTTTAATTTTTACAATCCGTATTTAAGCTCTCGAGACATTAAATATTTTTATCGTAATCGTAAACAGCTTTATTATAAAATCATTAAGTTACCGTAGTCAGGGCAGGGAAGGTTGTGCGATATAAAAAAAAGAGAGCTTTTTCATAGAAAATTTACGTCACCCAGCCGTTTCTCGGCTGAGCTTCTCTTTGTTGCGTTTGCAAGCACAGTACTTGAGACTAGATTGAAATCTACAAGACCTCTAAAGAGATTTCCATGCTTTCCGCGTGTAACTGATAGCAGGAGTATTATACTGCAGTAAAAGAGCCGCGCGAGCTTTTGACCTACAAAATCATTGGGGATAGTGCTTGCACATGAAAGCGCCCGCTTAATTTAACGTCGAATGAGGAAATAAGTTTTTACGAGGTATCTCCGACAAAAAATTACACTATAGCTGGTAAATAGGATTAAGCGCAAAGGGAATCCTCCTGGTAGGAAAAGCTCTTAGTCGGAAGGACTTCGCTTCGCGATCTTTGACAAGTCTCGAAAAGCACAGCTCATATGGAAAGCGCGAGAAGCGCCAAGCACTAACTATTAAGCTCAACAGTCGGATCCCGGCCAACTTTTCTCTCTTGGGACAGAGAGGGATGGGGGGAAGAGACGAAGAGCTTATGCAGACAGAATTCCGTGCTTGCGAAATCAGTAGGTGTGAGCCAACCCTTACACGAGGGAAATGCACGTAGAGATTTAAAAGCTCTCCGCCGAGACAACGTAACGAACACGATGCACGAACAGTCGAAATGGCTTAATGAAGTTTTCCCATTTTACCCAGAACTGACCAATCAGAAAGCACCGAACCGGAAGGCGAGCATTAAAAGTTACTCATGGACAAAATGAGAAACCAATAACGTTCCAGAAAGTGCTTATCCACTCTCTATGACTCTACTCTTCGTTAATCTTCGCCTCTCATCGCTTACTCACATTTTCTACTCATATCGCGAGCTTTTTTATGTTTTTTCCCCATTCGGAGTTATATCCAACCTCGATATTACCACTGCTGCGCTACCGCAAGTTTTTCACCGATTTAAAAACTTTATTTTTTTTGCCAATCGTTCACTAAACTAAGCGCACTGTTGATTCTATCGATGAAATACGCGTGCACCCTACGCTCGACCGCCTCACCGTTATTGCCTGCAAGCTCTCACGATCCGATCGCCCGAGCGTGCTTAAACGGCGAATTGTCGCGTGACCAAGAGCTTTTTTCGCGATATGAAAACAGCGAGGAGAAAAGCTCGAAAGCTCGCGAAAAGACCGGTTTACTAATCAGGAGCTTTCGTCGATAGTAATTTACTTTCGGAAATTAAACAGATGGTCATCGAGCTTTTTCTGTTCGAAGTATGAAGTTTGACGTGGGATATATTTAAATATTATATAAAAAGTGCACAAAAGTCATTTCACATGATATACCTAGAACCCAATACATGCTTTTCGTAGATAAAAAAAGAAACGTTGAAAAACATTTTTATGCTGGTAAAACGAGGTAAACGTAAAATTTCGAGAGCTTTTCACTTCTGTGTTCGAAAACTGGAACAAATAAATTTGAAAACCGATTTATTACGAAAGCCCATACGTATATTGTGGACGGTTATAGGATACAATTATGTAAATACGTTACGTGACTGGTACGGCGGCGTTTTTGGGCAAACACTGAGCTTTTTCATGGATTTTGATAAAAGGAAGCAAAGCGTGAAACCCCATTGAGGAAGTTCCAAAAGATTTAGAATGCCATACAGTCGAGGCAATTCAATTAGGTCGAAATCGATGTTCGTGCCAGTCTGCCTGTTTTTCGGATACTTTCCACTTTTGTATCAATTTTTTTTCAAAAACTTACGTTCAACATTAAATTTACGAGAATAGAGAAGAACGGCGTCTCCACGGTTCTCACTGAAGCTCCAGAAAAAAAAGTGTCGCATATAAAAGCTCTCCCCTATTTCCACTGGATTTACATCTAGATGTAATCGGACCCGTTGTCGGATATCCGAAAAAGCGAGACACTCACGAAAAATTGCTTCGGCTACTCGACATCCCACTATTTTTTATGCGGTAAATAAAAATATTTCCAAAAATCATTTATCAAAAAAGAAACTTTATCCATGACAGTCTTTATCGTACCTCGATATTAACCATGTCTATAGAATACCATATAAAGGATAATGCTCGTCAAAAAAAAGCTCAAGCTCATATCGGCTTTATGTATTTCATGCAATTCCCCAACAATTATATACATATACACACATACATATGTTCATAACATATGACCAATTTAGTTATAAAATCCCAATTACATAACATTACCCAGTTACCCACAGTAGCCATACAGAGCTGTCACCCCTTAGTGCAGCATTGCACGTTAAACCATATTATTAAATTCAGCAGAAATCATTCGTTCGACTATTTATACGATTCCATATAAGCCGGTTGGCATTTCATATCCCTAAGTACAGTATCGTCGTCGATATCGCTATTGCATTTACAGTGCACTTAGTCCAGTACGTATTGCACTGTAGGTATGTAAACCGATAAGTAGATTACTGGAAATGTTCATATGCACTGCATATGGGATATATCACGGTATGCTAAATGGTTTATGCTAAAATATTTTACCTTTGAGATATCAGAGAGTTGAAGATCGAATCCATAAAGTTTCAAATGAAATTTCAAATATATATACACACATATATACCCAGTGATTTCCAACTTTTCGGAATAATTCATCGACAATGCCCATTGTCCTCCATATCCTGGCAGTCCTCAATCGAGCGACAAAAGCCCCGTGCATACACGTCGTAAGCGTCGCTCGACAAAATTCGCGAATTCATATCGATCACCGTTCCCGGTTTACCAAGAGAAATGAATCGGCTTCGATGATAAGATAAATACGGCATCCATGTATTGCATAACCCCTAAGTAAAGCAAAAAAAAAAGTAAAGCCGTATACACAAGAAAAAAATCAAGTAGCGAAATATCGAAAAGCTTCGAGGATGATAAGAGTCAGCGATATTGCATCGAATTCGCAACGTCATTGTTTGCCACGTCGATTACGTAACAGCAATGATTGCCCAATGGAGTAGAAAACAAAAAAAAAAGTATCCACAAAAATCGAAGCAGTCAGACTCGAAGGTGGCGTCGTCTTTTTCGCTCCGTCGATATTTCGCGTATCGTTATCCGAAAAAAAAAACCAAAAATCATTCGCTCATCGTTTTCGTACATCAATTCTCGACTTTTTTTTATTTTCAAACTCTGTATCCCAAATACGGAAACTGACAAGTGGCGCCACCCTTTTTCTCTTCCGTATCCAACATCATCCCCAGGCGTCTGACCACGTCACGTACATCCAATTTATCCCCCGAAAAGCCTGGCGATCGTCATGTTAACCCATAAGAAAATTTTTTCGCAATATCTTTTTTTGCCAATAATAACGTTCGCCGAAACAACCTAAATAAAAAGCCATTCGTTATCATCGACAACGAATTATTATCGATACACATTTTTTTCGAAGATCCCATAAAGTCATGATAAGGGTAAACAGCTTACAGCGAAGTGCTGACGAGTAAAGAAAAGAAAAAAAAAGCTCGAGGCAAATTTTGCTTTTTGAAAATCCACAGTGGTCTTATCACTGCTCGAACGAATACCCAGAATGCAAGATCGGTAAACAGACGTATTATTCCGGGATGAAGAAAAAAAAATGCTTATTAGACAACGCAGCTGTATACGCTGATACGTTATCACAGTAGGACGAATTGTATATCCACAGTACACATTTGGTATACCGCAGTATCGATATATGGACCCATGAAAACAACCATTGACTTAATATTACATTCGCCCGATACTAATCACTCTAATCAGTAACCCATTATACTGTTACGTTCGAGGTGAACTAAACTCCGTGTTTACGTAACGCACGTGTAGCTTCCCTTCCTTCCTTTCCTTATGGCAGTATCCCCAATGGGGAACATGTGCCAGTACGTGTAGCAAGCTACTGGCATACACAGTACAATAGTTTCCAAAAGAGTCACCAGGGCTTCAAATACGTCCTGGATATCCCAAAATGGGAATTTGACGTAAAGGTCATTGTGCCAAGTCGTCGTTACGTAATGACATATTAAATACGTATCCGCGCAGTCACACGTGCTACTGTGTAATCGGGATTTGACATACCGAGACTAATTTAATCTGAGGTACTTTGATCTGTGCCGCTTTGATCATTCGGCTGATCGCTTATGAGGATCGCTTGTTATATATAGGTATAGATCGTCCTAAGACTGTTCAAATTGTCTAAACGAGATGCGATGATGCTGGGACAACGTGAGATGAGATTTCGAGATGGGGATATGATTTTTGAGGGGGCTGATGAAGGGGTGGAAACTCTTCGAAGTATTCCAATAAAATCAAAGGGTTAGGTTGGATCATTGGCACGTCCATTTTCAGGACTGAATATTTGACGTATGGAGACTTTATAAGGAATTCGAAGTATTGCTTGGGGAAGGAAGCGGATGTGACGTTAACAGGACTTTGTAATTTCGGATGGTTGGGCAGAGCTTACAGAATAGAGTAGATGGAGGAAAAAAAAGAGAAAAAATAATTCATTCCTTGTTCGCTGTAGTCTCGTTAACGTTAAAACCGTCCGGACCGCGTTCTTTAAAGGCGTCGCGACGCAGGCGATACGGTTGGGGGGAGGGAGGAGGGTGGTCGCGGGAAAAATATTAACGCGGACGTCGCCGAGTATTCTCATGGGCGTCGCGACGCGCGTCCTTCGTCTTTGACTTTTTTTTATTCGTCCATTCTTCCTACTCTTACCGTTGGGGATTTCTTTATTGTAACTACGCTTTTTTTTTCTTTATCTCTTTGCTTCTAGAAGGTTTTTATCCCTCTTACGAGCTTTTACCTTTTTGGTGCTGGTGCACGAGCGTTTGCAATCTGTCGACAGTTGAAGGTATATTTAAAAGGGTGAAAAAAAATGCTTTGATCTTATTTGTCGCAAAAACTCGTAAATACGATTAAATTTCGAGGCGAAAATAAATATTGGATTTTATACAGACAATCGGCGTTAGCCGTATAAATTAGTTATGTAAATTCATTTCGTAATGTTTCACCGAGTAATCGTGAGAGTTTGGTGAAATTTTTTAAGGTTAATTTTATGACGTCAGACGTAAGGTAAAGCCTTCTGGACAATGGGAACGAAGAACAGAGACTACATTTATTAAGCGTAAAAGCTCGAAAAGCTGCTTTTGTTGTATTACGAGGAAATCAATCATCTCCCGTTTCATACGTTACTTCTGTAAACTCGGCCTCGATTTTCGACTCTCGCAACGATCTTGTTAATCTTTCGAAATTTTGTTTCATCCTATAGTGTCGCACGTGGGCAAACCCTCTGTAGAATTTTCTCGACAATGCTTGGCGTCCTACTTGCAAGCTCGATAATGCTTCACGGAATACGCTTCAGGACACGAGAGCTTTCGTCGATACAATTTCAAATCCTTGTAAACGAATGCCTAACAAGTACACTGTACATTGTGCGAGACTTCGTGGTTCAAAACCGGAGTTGATAAAATAAATTTTTTTTTTTGAAAAATATTTCTTTAACCTACAAAAGCACGAACTGCTTTCTGAACCAGGATTGATTTACTTATTTTAACAAGGTCACCCTTATTTTCCATGGAGATTGTTAGGTCACGAAGAATAAGGTACTTTGGCACAAACACGAAGGTAATTTTGCGTTATTACCCGTTAAAGTATCAGTAATGGTGTTTGGTCAGGATTATGAGAAAATTAAAGGAAGACTATCTATCCCAAAAATATCTTATCTTTCATTTGATACGGTGCTTGAAATCAGGTTCTATATTTAAAAAAAAAACTAATTTCGGGTAACGATTTAAAAAAAAAAATAAACCAAATAGAAATCCCAAAATGTGGGAAGACCAAGCAATTTCAGGAGCAAGGCTACACCCATAGGTGACAGACTTATATCCTTCCTACGCCAATGTATTACTATTCTCAAGGATCTAGCAACCACTTCGGATTCTCTATCAGCAATGGAAGATCGAGAGTCGCAGCCAATCTTGGAGTCGAGTGCGAACAGATTCGCGAAAAGCTTCGCTGTATAATAAAAAGCCTCATGATTTAAACATGAAAAGTGTCCTAGGCGTTGTACAGTGTCTGTCAAAAAGAAGTCGACAGCAATTTCAGCGACAAATCTGATATTTAATCAATGGGACCGAAACGAAGGAATTTTATTAAATCTACTATACCCAATGGCGTAGTCTCTTGGATAATAGGATTTCAAATGGCATTCGTTTAAATATAATCCAATGCGTAGCCTCGATTCCATAGCTGGAAGAACTTTTTAAATTAAACCTTAAAGGCTGCTCCACAACGTCGCTTTATTACCTCGAGTCATATTTCCATCGATTTCCCAATTGGCCTATGACGAGCATCGCGATGACTTTACTACCCTGAAATATTTTATTCTGGACCAATGCCAGAGATCTTTCTCCAATGGTATTCCCGCGGGAGTCGTTGATTTGTATATTAATATATTTTTATTTACAGAAGAAGTTCCCTCGATTAATTTCACTTTCAATAAATGACCTACGTCTTTTCTAAACGACAGTTTCGTTATCGTGTATACAGTGAATATAAAAATCGATTGAAGATTAAAAAAAGCGCTGTATCACGTAATAAAAGGTATATGAATTTTAATTAAAAAAAAAAACTGTTGACACCTGGCAAGTGTTATTATCACTGCTATCATTTTATTATTGTGCACATGTGCATCTGACGTTTCAAACGTCACTGCTCGAAATTGAAATCAATAGATTCAGTTCGCAAATTGTCCAATAAAAGTCATCTGTCGATATACGCGATTTGGATCTATCGATGAAAGGGGTGAGAGGAGGGGTGGCTGGGAGACGTGGCAAAAGTCACTTTCGTCACATATGTCACATATGCATATATCCACAGCGGATACAGAAGTCTCATTGGTTTTCAAAGGTGACTGGAAAAAGCTTTGCTTCGTGGAATCGAGATGGACTGCCTACGTGAAAAAAAAAGAGAAAAAAAAAGTATTATAATAAAAGTTTCAAGTGGACGTCTTGACTCGGTCAAATGGCGCGGAGCAATATTCCGAGGAAAGTCTATATGTCGCCATAGGGACGTTGCCGAAAGTATAGAAAAACGAAATGTCGCGTCTCCATGTATCGACGTAGCTGCACACAGACAGAGGAAGGGATTCTGAAGTGAATTTAAGAATAAATGCATCTTCGACTTCGTAGAATCTACCGAAGCAAACTCGATTTCTTTTTTTCTCTTTCGTCTTTAACGCCCCCGTTTCTCCTCCTCCGACCCTTCACTTATCTCGCGTATTTTTCTATTTTTCCAAGTATACTCCACCGCTTTGTATGCTTATGTAGGGACTTTTCAGAAACTTTTGTCGTACCCTGTACTACTTCTAGGGTCCCTATGCCGCTACTATTATACATATATACCACCCAGTATAAATCAATGATTCAATACTGTGAATGGCTGCCGATACGATTATCCTTACCCTATAAAATTCAAATTGTTCCATGCTCGAGATTTGGATATAAATTTCATTTTTCTTTTTTTTCCAAAAAATTCATCTTCAGATTTTCAGTTTCTTTTTTTTTATACAAATCTTCTCAACTTCCACATTGGTATTGAAAAACTTTTTTGGTCACGGAATACACTTCCGGTAGTCCTTGGTCCTTCATTTAAGATTTAATGGCCAATCGTGTTACGTTACGCAATGATGTCAAATTCTACAATTATTCGGTGTACAGTCTGCATGGAAACGGAATCAAAGGCAGAATTTGGCGTCGTACTCAGCTGTGTTCGACGCATCCCTCAGGGACCATTCCCAAACCTTCTATCTTACCACGTAATCAGTCACAGCCTCCCACAGGACACATTAACCTGATAAATTCATCTAGTTTGGATTTAAAATTTGTTAAGTGAAATAAGACTGGTATCGAAAAGAGTCATTCAAATTTTAAAGCCCCACCGACACCTTACTTGCATATGAATATCCTTTAAGATATCGTATCAATAACAACGTAATTTGACATTTTTTTCCGAATCTATACCATTAAGGTGAATCGACCATATCGTGAGAGCGACTATACGTGTGAAGTTATAAAATCGGTGAGGACTCCCCTTTAAGTCTGAGATAGATATCCGAAAGAGAATCGTCAGAGAAGCGAGACGGCTGGGCGTGATATCACGGGCGTCTCTACGTCATTTCGCAATTACCAAAATAATAGCACGACTCACGAAAAACGGAAATTAAGATTATTTGGTCAGAATTTCAATTTCCGTTCCGGAAATCCCACACAGACAGTTCGATGAACCACGTAATGTGGTCTGCAGAGAGAAACTCGAAAAAAAATTCCCTAGACATTTAGCATTGATTTCAGACTTTGATTCAGTTTCCAGAAAATAATTTTCCTCCAAAAAATATATTAAAAAAAAAACATTCGAATTAATATCCACATATGACAGTATGTATCTACACGTTTACATTATATACATATGTACTTGGAACGCATAACGAATCAAGTCCGAGAATGTTCACCCTATACGTTTAATGCATGTAAATGTCATACGTGAAAAAGAAGTCGCGTACATTGCGATAGGGATTTTATGATTATCTCATACGTTTATATATATATACACAGATATAGAATTTTTAATGGAAAAATCCATGTAAAGTACAAAGTGCTACGACGGATCGTATATGGACGTAGAGCGTCGGGACGCTCCGCGACTGGACTAATTGAGAATTTCATCCAGACGACGCTATCGTCCCTTCGTAATCGCCTTAATGTTTTCACCGCGCGGGACAATTTAAACTGCAAAGGGAAAGAAAAAACAATTTTTCATTTTTAGATGACGAATTCATGAATAATTTAAAAAAGGTCGTTCAACCGATTCCTTCAATTTTACCACTGTCGCCCGCGGGACGATTTTTAAGCTCCGATGTGAATTCGTCTTTATTGTTTTATTTTTTCTCCCTACTTTACCTACCATCCGTCTAATGTATGCGAATTGGTACGATATCGAATAAGGCTGTGCTTTCGGCCAAAATGTATCCACTTCCATGAATTTACGAGGGTTTAACCCCTCGACCCCTGCGAACGTTCCTGCCGCGGGAGATTTGAATCCTCTGAGAGCCTGAGGGGCTGTTTAACCTGCGGAATGATTCTGGATAAAAAGTGATACCCAAGGATGGCCGGTGGTTCGTCTTACTTGACGTAGACGGATCGTTACTGGACGCCATTTTGAAACTTGACCTACACTCCGATTTACGAAGGAACCATCTCTTCACTTATCTTTCTTTTTCGTACAGGCTATACATAAACCTTCGGGGCATTAGGAACCTATAGATAAAAGGGATAGGATGAAAAATTCACCCATTTTCTTTCTTTCCTTTTTTTCTTCTTCTTTTCCATCCCCTATGATTTTCCTATCCCCTTCGCCAAACTTCGTTACTCAACGTCGTTTTCGAGTCTTTACAAAACTTTTCTCAATCGTGTGGTACGACCATGAAAGCTCCGGATTAATTAAAGTCCAAACTCGAAGTCTGGTTCCTTTGCTAATTTTCCGGCTCGTTTCGTCAAATGTGCGACGGATGGTATCCGTCCTTGTTATCTAAGACGTTAATTAACGCATTATTTCGTAACGATTAATTAAAAAAAATTTATACGATACCTTCTTAGTTATCGTGTCCAATAATGACTGCGTGGACTGTACGAGTAATAATAAGAATAAAAATCAACTAATTGCATATGCAGAGCAAGTAATAAAATTAATGTCAAAATTAACCTGCGTTACGTTTCAATTGTTCGGAGGGATTTTGGGACAGTGAAAAAAGACGTAAGTCTCGTGAGATTACGTAATCAGCTGTAATTAAGAACAAATCGTTACTACGTATACAGGGTGGCTCTATGTGAAAAATAAATTTCTCCCTATCAGCCTGTTACTGCGTGTACAGTGTGGCTGGATTTGAAAAATAAAAAATAATTTCACCCAATCAGTTGTTGGATTTTTTTTTATCACCATTACAAAGCCCCAAATAAATCCTACCTCGAAGGTTTAAGCGGCTAAGCTTTTTTTGACGTTAATCGACATATCCATAAGTGGAATTATCGTTTCACTTTTGGATTTCAATATTTGCCGTTTTTCTCATATAAATTACACACGAGTGAGACGTGAAAGTGAAATTTCGTAAAAACGAGGGCAAACCCGGTACATCGCGTTTCCACGATACATGCTAATTGAAATTAAAGGATTTATCCCCGTATGGAATTAATTTTCCAGGTTTATAATCTGCGTTCAGCTTAACGTGGAAAAGTCAATTCGGCGGTTTAGAATTTTCACGCTAAAATCATAAGAATTAAAAATTTCAAATCAATACATACTCAAGGCATAACAGACCCCTTATATCATTATACCACATGATAATAGTACAATGATAATTTAAATAATTTGATCATTAATTTCCACGAACATTGTCAGCATCATTATCCCCAAATACGTACGAATAAATTATACGATAACAATGATGAACTAAAAATCACGATATAGCAAAAAAAATAATAATTATCTCTCAATTAAATTTTCAGCCCCACCCATTCACATATCAGTCCCCACCTAACACGATTCTATACGACGAATATTAATTTTCGTAATCAGCGTCCAATCATGAGTCAACGTTGAAAATAATGATTTTCTCACGTACATCCCAGAGACATATTTTGGATAAATGCGAATTGCTAAATTATCAACGGTGTTTTAACGCGGAGCCATTTAAACATTGAATAATTATTTATCGTCCAGATAAACGTCACCTGTTGGCTGACGTCATCCGAACGTCCCGATTTTACGTAATTAGAGTATCTTTTCATTAGCAGCGTTGATTATCCAAACCGGTCACAGAAATACGTTCGGAATAAACTCGTATGGAATAAAAGTCAAGTGTGAATGAAAAAGATAAAAAAAAACTTTTTTCCCACTAAAAAATATTCAACAACCAGAAAATCATGGTATAAAGGCTAATTTAAAAAGTTATAACTTTTAAACTCACCCGTGCGAGAGCCACTGCCGGAAAACTGTCCCAGGCGAGTTGCGCTTCCTCCCCAGTGTTTCCATGACGTTGACCTGATAATATTCTAGCTGCTGTCAGGGTACTCATACCCATCCCGTCGCCTACGAAGAAGACGACACCCCTTGCGACAGCGGTTGGGGATGTGCTGGTGCCACTGGACGTGGCAGCAGCACGGACACGTGCTTCGATTGCCCTCGCGGCAGATTCATACCAAAGTTCTTTTTCTGAAAAAAAAAGAAAAATTATGTTCAATTCATACAGGGCGTAAGGTATTGGAAATACATTTTCTAGATTGGAAAAAATGTTTCATTTTTTTAAGGGATGATATTTTCTTATCAAGTCAAAAACATGGAGTGACATTCCGCGTGACATTGTCATGCGGTGATAATGGGATTGTTTGGTGACAGGGGGAGGGGAGGGGGGTTTATCAAATATAAAAAAATACCGTGTCATTTTTTGCAATATTTTGCTTTTTCATTATTCAAATTATCGAATTACCTTTCATGACTAAATGAACGGCGAAAGGGTTCGTATACAAGGAAACGACGCAATGGATTTCATAACAGGATCTATGGGCGATTGGTAATTTTAGAAAAGAATTTTTGGATACGCCATAGAAACTGGGTCGCGTTTCTATGGCGCGAATATATTCCGGATGAGAAATTCTTATCGCCATGGACTGTCAATGAAAACGTGAAACGCAAAAAAATGTATTCTCAATGACCGCATTCAAAGTTCTACAATTAAACGTAGCTTTGGGAAAAGGATGAAAAGTCGAAACGAAGCAGAACGAATTTAGGTTAATTTATTCCCACCCTTAACCACAGTACTACCCTCGAACACAGTATACGTAAATATTTATGAACGCGCCCGAAAAAATTAGGCAGATCTCCCCAGCAGCGAAGAATATTTATTCCGTCGTTTGCATCCCGACACAAAATTTCCAAGACATTTCGAGGTCACGTATGATAAAATTTAAATTTCGATAAATATAAAATACACGAATTCCATGACTTTTCGTAAGTCAAGGTCAGCACACGTGGACGATTAGAAGGGGTTACAAGCTTCGCTTTCCGTAGCCATAAATTTTCATCAACTCAAAATTTCCTCTCATAAATCCTAAAGCAAGAAAGAAGGTTCGCCGTGCCAGCGAACCGCTATCACTTGTATTGTTATCAACTCGCGGAACCTCCCGTCCATTTTTATCATTAATTCCAAGGCTAATTGGTTCACGTACCCCGTAAAGCAACGAAAGATTGCGTAATCCAGCAAAAATCCCCAACTATCGTCATTTAAATCGTCATTACGTAATTAACACAGGAATCCCTCATATCTTACTACTCACGTATGAAAAACATCCAAGCGTTCCTCCTGCTGTTTCTTTTTTTTCGGACATCACGTATGCACTGACTGGTTTATCATCCCCCCTCAGTTTGAAACTCCCCCCCCCCCTTTTTACCTGCCATTTACGTTCCTCTATAGCGACTGTTCGCATCCCCCTCCCATGTACCTAAACCCACGTCGTATATTGACCTGAATTTTTTTTCTTCACCTAAACTAACCGACTCCCTGTTTTTCTGCTGATTCCGTAAATCGCCTGTTCCACCCCCTATTGACAGGGAAGAACGGCAGGTTAAATAAACGGTGTACCCAATCGACAGTTCGCATCGGTAACAGTTATACGTACCATATATACAGTACAATATAAAAAAAGTACATACGCATATAACACCCTGTATAAATCACGTGCCCGGAATAAGAAAAAAAATGAATTAAATTCCTCGAGTTCGTCATTAGATTCAATCGGAATCTCGAGTGTGCGCAGAGTTTTGAAGTTTATTTAAATTCCTCGAAGGCCCCACCCAGTGACGACGACGCCAATCTCGTAGAAAACGACGCTCGGCGTCGATTAATAAAAACGAACTTTATAAGTCGCATCCCCTTAACAGACGTACCCTAAAACGTTGAAACGCAGCTGACTAGGAATTTTAAAGAAAAAAACGACACCAACCAGGTAGATAAGGGTTGTTTTCAAAGAAAATTCTGGTACATTAAAAATTTTTTTTTTTGAATATATCGATAAGATATACACGCGGTATGACGAAAAGACAATCGTCAACCCCCGCGAACAAACGATTCTAGGAACTACCCCTATATCATCCCTTATAACTCCGGACGATGGATTGACATCGGCAAACTAGATTACAGCCCGTCACTGAGATATAACGAATGAGCTATTACCACGGGGAAATAGCTCATTACTAAGGGATTGGTAATGGCTCATTTCCGTTCCTGCGTACACGGACCGGATATGACGTATCTCAATACGTTTCGGTATTTCCGGTATGTCGAATGACAAAACTGGCAAATTCCATTAACGAGAGTACAGCGTACGTTAGGGGTGAAAATTTCGATATACAGTATCGGAGTAGCCCGGGGTGATAAAAAAAAAAATTCCGGAATTTCGCACCCCATTGTATCCAAGAAACAATATAAAATATACAAAAGCTATTTGATTCGCCATTTTCCTATATACCCCTATTATCAATACTTTCACGTGGGTGTTTCTTTTTTCCCTTAACAAAACAGCCCGAAAAATCTTTTACGGAAATACACAGACACGGCGCATGTATTTCTTTGAAAAGAACTATAGCCCCTAAGGGATGCGGATTCCTGTATAAGGTTTCATCCCTTATCTAGGATATCGGGGGCAGTACAAAGCCAAGAGCCCAATTTATTCCGTCACATCATACTATAGCATATATGCACGATATATGGTATATAAATCAGCTATCGTACATCCTATCTGCTATTCATGCACCCTCATCCCTTAATCCTCACATGGCGGGTTTGATTTTATCTTTATCAAGATTTCGCGAAAGGCTGACAAAAATTGAATTCTCCAAATAACTCTATATATACAAGTATTATGTATACGCGTACCAACGAATCCACAAGTATCAGTGGATTACAGAAACGGGTTATCAGTGCCAAACCCCGTCAGTGTTTATTCGACCAAGTATCGACGAGGGGGTTGTATCAATCTCGGCGTCAAACGGCGGGCGCATAAATCAATCAGGTTACAATCGAATTTCATCATTGCACCGGCACGTCAAACGAACCGTTATAAAGCGATGAAATGCATCGGGAAACGAGAGTCGATTCGAAAGGTCGTAGCTGCGTGCGAAAGAATACGGCTGTGTGAAGTTGGCAGCGCGTTGTTAAAAATTATAAAAAAAAAATAAAACTGAGTTTCAGTAGCATCCGGAAGAGTTCCGATAATTATCAGAAATAGATCGGGCGATATTTAGCAAAACTATTTTTAAAACCTATCAGCAACTATAGAATTCCTCCAGAACTATTGAAAATGAATATTAAAATTTTTTTAAATAGAGATGCTACGGAACCACCTCGGAAGTATTAATAGCGTTTTTTTGGCTTCAACAGCCGGAACTATTTGGAACAGAGTTTAAACAAAAATTTTTTTAATAAGTTGCCAACTTCACACGTATGAACCATACGTGAGAATGCGGGCGCACGTCTGTGCTGTGAAGTGGGATACACAGGGGCAGTGGGACAATGGTATTTTGTCGATATGCAAAGTTCGATACGTATCGTGTAAACGGCGGGAAGCAAATATCGTGTAAATATTAAATCGCCGAAATACGTCGCGTTATGACGAATATACATGAAAATAACTGGTCGGCTGATTGCCGTCAAATAGAAAGTATTACGAATTCGGTTTAATGAATTTTAAGTAATATCGTGCGTCGAGAGAGAATCGAGGGAAATTGTGGAAAAGAAGTTTATGAAATTTGAAATAGATGATAAAAAAAGGAGCATGATATTAATTAAATATGAATTATTATTACGGAACTGATGTGAAAGTCATTTTTGTCGGTTTTTGGTAAAATTAAAGGTTACGGATAATAATCGGGTAAATGTAAGTTGAGAAAATAAAGAAGCAATGTATTGTCGATATGAATTATCATCGTCGAGGCGAATATTCATGAAATTGACGTAACCGTAATTCTGTCGTTCGATGGATACTTTACTTGGTCACACTAATTGAATCATCCGTGTAACAGAATCATCCCTTAGTAACACGCCATTCCGGATCCAATACTGATTTCAGATTGGATGGCGAAATGGAACCTCCTGTATTTCGTTGTGTCTGTGCACAATGAAGCGACAGAAGGACGACATTGTTCAAAGGGATAATTTTCAATCGAACTTGTCATCGATCGATAATATCCAATTAGATGTACAGAAGGTATCGACAATTAATAGAAATGATTAAAAATACTTCTATAGCTACAGTACTAGTCATAATTCATAACGGCGCATTTTCAACAAAGCGAAAGTACCAAATGACATAAATAACGACCTCAGAATCTGATGCCACCGACTATACATTTTTCGCTGAAAATCGCCTTTAGCTCGCGCCAAACCGTATCTTACCTACCCAAATCGAATGTAAAAAAATGTGTACAATTTTTTTGAAAATGAACGAGTCTTAAAAAAAATTCATAAAATATGCAAAAAAATTTTTTATCCCGTGTACACGCTCCTTTATACACGATCTCTTTGATTTCACGCAGGTGCATTAAGGCCGTCACACAACCTAGACGAACAAGAAGCGTTCCCAGAGAAGACTGCAAAACGAAATTTTCCCGAGCACCCGCATAAAGGCGATTTCTAAGGAAACGGATATGGGGAGCGTCGACGACACAGAAGCCTCGTACACACGTCGGAAACTGGATGGGTTTTTTTTTTCTTTCCCGGAGTGCGAGTGACATAACATAATACGAAACAGCACGCGTTACTTCGCTACCCTTAAGCAAGTCGCCACGCAGGCTGTTGGTGAATTCGCAAAGTAAAATAAAAAAGCACTATACTATATCGCATCCTTTGGGCATTTTCATATTTTTATACCTTGACTGTGCAAATGTCCATATTCTTGTTCTCTTCGTACGTCACGCAGTGAAATTTATTTTACGTCGACGAAAAAAAAAATTTTTTTTCCCATCCATCCACCGTCTTGGTACTCATGTCTTGACAATTTTCAGTGACGAAAACGAATTTTTCGTCTACGTCGGGACCCACTTTTCCACTTGACTTTCCTGCTGCTTCTTTCATCCAGACTCATTTCCGTATTTGGCTCGTTACGTAAATTAGTGCAAACATCAAGCGGTGGAAACGAGAGACGAATAAAAAGCGAATAAACAAAGCTCAGAAACGTAGACAGTAGAAACGAAGTACCTTTGACAAGTTCATAGGGCATTTTTAGCTTTACCTCTGGGCTTTCCCGTTACGAAGTTATCTCGCAGCGAGTATATCCACTCCAACATTACCGAGGTTGCTGGAGGGATGAAAAAAAAAATACAAGGCACAATCGAAAACAATTTCTCACGTAATTCCCTATGTAAAAGTCACACGAAGATCCTTGTAACGCGACAAGATAATGATAATTCGTTTCAAAACTCTTTTAAGACTTTTCAATCGACCTTTTATCGCGCGCGATCTTTCCAATCTCCCAGGTTTCCAGGTCCATTGCTTTTGTCACGCCTCGCGGAAGAGGATGCTGAGAAATTGCGAGTCGATTCCTCGGCTGCATTATGGAGAATTTTCAATTGACTATTGAACAATGGAAATTTCTTGTATTCTCATAGCATGTCGACGTAACGATATTTATTTTTATTCCCATAGAATATTTATGAAGAGGAGGATACGTATGTACGTATGTTGATATTTTGGCATATAAATTATATGTATCGATTCCTGTACTGTACTATTTAAATATGTGAATTTTAATCTCGAATCTGTACCCATGGTAACGTATACAAATTTTTTTTAGTTTTTAGGTAAATACAAAAATTTGAACTAGTTTCGGACATACATACAACGTCATGAGGTGAGAACGTGACCGAACTTTTAGGTATGTGATCGGGGTGTCGTTTTTTGGGAAATACGCGTTATTTCCTCGTATAAGCCTATAAACCTAAGAAAATAGATGGAGAGTCAAGATTTCTTCTCCTTTGAACTTCAGCCGAGCTTTGCTCGAGTCAATTTCAATTTTTCCACATCATCTTTCATCTTGACAAATATTCTTTTGCTTTGAGCATAGACTATGAATACATTGTATGTTGCATCTATGTGATCGATAAGGCAATTTCCAATGAAACAGCCAAAGTAGGTACGGGTATACTGGCCATATTGCTTCTTAAGACAGTCTCCCACGAATGGACCAATACGAAGTTGCATCCATGAAAATCTGAGATGAATATTATATTCATAGAACAATGTACTAATAAACTATTGTATAGCAGATGAAAATACAAAAATCCACTATGGCATCTCGAGTAAATATATTCTGTAAAAAATTGTTTTTTCAATTTTTATACATTATTTCAGAAAAAAAAGCCGTTACTTCCCCAAAGCACAGATACCAAATATCCAGTGGCGTAGACTGAAAAAATCCAAGAATCAGGAAGAAGAACAAGAAAAAAACAGAAGCATTTCCGAGATAAAATGAAAAATTTTAATTTCACATTTATCACAAATACCCCCAAAAAAAATTATCGATTCAAATCCAAACAGAGTACCACACACCCTACTCGTTCCCTATGGTATCCATCTACAAGACGTCTATCGCACCATCTGCCCCAACGAGTCTTGTGAAAGCAGAAAATTTCTTTCAGACAATTCGATCGTCATGACGTCAAGTATCAAGCGTAGACGTCAATGGGAATAGAAGAAAAGTTTTTCTCCATTACCGTTAACGATCTTTTTTTCCCACAGAGCCGTTGCGCAAACATCCAAGTGAACGTCGTAATGGAAGAAGAAGAAATGAGAATGAAGAAAGAAAAAAAAAATCAAGTAAAACCATACCGATCGTCATAGAAAGAAACATAAAAGTTCGTTTATGCAACCGTGAATATTCTCGTGGGCAAACTCAACGTAATCGTACACCATGTATATATAAATACATAAAATTAAAAAAAAATCCAATTCGCAACACTACTACTGACACCCAGTCCTCGCGAAAAATTTCGCGATGCGATTCCACGTTAGATCGAATTTAGTTTCTTTTAAAGGGAAAAATTTTCCAAATTTTTCACGAACACAAGAGTAAAAGAAAAATCAATTAGTTTCCGTCAGAGTATCGTACACGCGACGCAGCAGCATCCCTGGACCACCATTTCACAAACCGAATATCCTTCACCAATGAATCTATACATTTTTTTTTCCAATTGATGGCTACGAGGCTCGAACGCACTTTTTCTATTGGATCAACCAGCATTGACTCCCAGTACGAAATCCCAAGACTCAATTACGTCGCACAATCCCACGAGCACTTGCGAGCTGTCATTTAGCCCAGAAAGTATTGACGTTATATCCGTGGACCAAAGTGCCTGGTTGGTTTCCCCTGTCTCTCATATAAAGGTCCGTTCACATTTATAGAATTTGGTCCCTTTGGTATAAACAGCGCCGTACTGTAACGAAGTACCATTATATGTGTCAGCGTGTTTCTGAAACTTCGAATCAAAGCCACAGATGTCAGCACGGTAGTTGAGCAAGTGGCTGTTTACGAATTTCATATGAAAATAGAACGTATGGCCGAGCATAGAGGGCTGGAAAATTGTTGAAAAATTGTTTTTTCCCTACCCATTTTATTACCCATTTAAGGAATGACGAGGTATGTAATTTCGTGTAATTCAAAAAAAAAACCTCATCAGACCCCTCTCGATGCGGTTGAACGAAGATGCGTCAAAAGGACGTTCTTTTCTTCCAGGGTGTTGATGGTCCCCCATTAACCCCATTTCCACAAAATTATACCATAAGGGAGTATTATTCGCAGGGATGAAAACTTACCCCTCCACTCCATCCCCTCGGCAGTAAGACATGGGTATTTAGATATGTAAATGCGAATACGGGTTTCCATTGCCACCCTTCGGTACGAGCAGGAAAAGTATCCCTTGGAGTAATTATTAAAGTGTGTCAGAAAGGGGTGGGTTCCCTTGAACTTTACTTAAGCTTGCACTCTCTTAATTTGCCTGCCCCGTAAACCCCCTGGATCCCTTTTAGCACCATCTTGCGTAAGCAGGGGGTTTGCTCGTGTATAAAAACTACCCCCTTGGTAATTACTTCTAAATTTTTTTTCTTTTTTTTAATTCAAATTATATTCAATCTCGCTCTATAACCGAGAGATTATTCGTATTAAAATTTTCCAATAAATTATCGAAATTCACAATATTTTTTAATTATCACCGCACCATGAATTATGGTCTGACTGTCTAAGCCCTCTTTCTACTGTGTATACATACAACGTATAACAAACCCCGGACAAGCCATACAGACAGCTGATACCGGGTGACCGGTAAAGGGATGATTGATTGGCAATCATCGAGAGTCGATACGTCAATTAATCGGTGTTAGAATCGAGGACATCCGGTCGATCACGAAGCCAAATAGTTTGCCAGGAGTAAACGAGTCTGACGTTGAACCGCCTTCGGAATTCAAAATGGCCACGTAGAGTTTCGCTCAGGTACACAAGGTAGTAAAAAGTTGAGCCCTTGGTGTATTAAGCCAGGATATTTTATTTGACTCGAACAAAGCTTACCGTTCGAATCGGTAAAAGCGTGGAAAAGATAAAACCGGAAGTCGACGATTTTCGATGGGTATTCGGTGGCCGACTGGCACGATAATTTCGATGGCCATGTATTAAATTGGCAAATAGGTAAAATCGTGGTAAGAAAATTTTTGTTCGATCGACTGCATACGAGTTTGAAAAAAAATTTAAATTCACTCGTCGCGCTTCGATTCACTTGGATTTCGTTCTGTCGATAAACGTCTCGATTCAATTACCATTCGCGTCGCTTGTGATCGTGCCGAACTGAAATTGCCACACTGCCAATAACATGTGGCACTTGCGACACCGATTGACACCAGTCGAGGTGCGAGTAAGAATTAATAGATTTAATTTTTGTATTCGGCACGACTTTATACCGGGTGATTGAAATTTTTCGAATGGGCTACTACAGATTTTATTTAATCACTTCTGTACCTAACCTCTGGTCGATTCCTTAATTTCACGAGAAAAGCGGATAATCACGAGTGACGTTTGTATAATTAGTCAAGAGACACTTTGCTCCTGCTGAGAGGCAATGTCTGAGACTATAGTATATTTCGCGTGGGTGTAATCGCGATTAAATCCCCGAGCAACTTGTAATCAACAGACGCAGCTTCATTGGGTCCATATATATATTTTCGTTTGAATTTCAAGCTAAATTTCATGAATCGGTAGTTGCTGGATTTGCATGAGATTTGTTAAAATTTACAAATTTCATTGAACGAGTGGGCGAGGATAGCTTTAGGGACGCGAGATGAAAATTTTGAAATTGTATTTGAAAAAAAATACAAGAGTACCGTGTCCCGTAAAAATATTGTGTGAGTTTGACCAATAATTTTTTTCAGGATTCTCGTGAAAACTCCCGACCTTAATTACACTCGCCGACAGACTTTTCGTCAGATTAAAGGTGGCCGAAGTGAAGGAAAGAGGGTGGGAGGGGCGGGGGGGGGGAGAATTAGAAGGAATCAGAGAATCACGATTAGAAAAAAAAGTTTATCAAGTCTCTTATCCCACCAGGAACATCCGGGCTGAACAAATTTTATTTTCAAAACTTTTCATTGGGATGCTGAATGAAACTTCGGTCCATTCGTACACCTCGTACTTTTATTTTCTCTCTTTCCCTCATGGTTCGAATTTCGCTTTTCCTTTTTTAATCTCGAAATGAATTTCCGTAAATTACGTCCTACTGCTTTAACCCAACCCGCTACCCCCCTTTCTTCGTCACCGTACTGCACTTCCGTTCGCCTTTAGATAGACACTTCCGGCAAGAAATTGACTTTGACGGATATAAATCCCCAGGGGGATTGGGCGTCGATAAGTCGCTTCCTCCCCCAAACTCCCGATAAAGGTAAAAGAGAAAAATTTGGGAATTACGAAAATTCGTGAAATTTCGAAAAAATGGTATGCGATCCCTATGGAATATATTATTGTGACAAAAATAGCCAAACAAAATTTTTTAATTTACGATTATCCCAACGCAAAAAATCTACTCGTTTAACGTACGTCGCTTTCAATTTGCGTAATACTGGAAACCACCCCAAAAAAAGGTTAAGTTCAACAAAAAATATACACGGAGAGAAAAAAATTTTCAAACGTATTTCGCGATACCCAAAGCACCAAAGGAGCATCGGCAGGTACCGTATATGCACGGGGTAGTTTCGGCTGGCGTTAAATCGACAGAAGTAGTAAAGGGGTTGAAAAAAAAATTACACGAATTTACATGGGGATTGTGTGTTTGGGGGGTGGAGGTGGGGTTCACGTGAATCATCGTGACCGTGAAAATAATGAGACGAATTTTCATTAATTGCGAAACTGACGATACCCGTTTGAAGAGAAGGAAGGGAGGGTGCTGAATGGGCGGAATAGGAATAGGGGTGAATAACAATTCAGTACATTTACAGATGACCCAGGAATTACTAGGACCGTCCTACCATCCCTTACGATATACTGAGATAGAGGGTAAAAATTCAACCCGATTCGAGAGGCCTGAATTTTCCATATTAAGGGATGTTTTATCTCGCCCTATATACATATATATATATCCTATAACCCTCTCTCTATCCCTCTCACACTCACCCTAGTCTCTCTTGCTCCAAAATTTCCAGGATATAGCACGGGACCGAATAGTAACACGTTAAAGGTTGGACTTTCACGACGGCAAGGGTTGGAAATTTTACGAGAGAAATTCCAGCATTTTATGTTCGGCTTGTTTTTTGGGGATAACCCGCAATGAGCGGCTACAGTATTTCTTAATCCCTTTTAAGCAGAAACTGTACATTCACAGCCACACGAATTAAAAAACTCCACGCTGTATAATATAATTTTGTATACTGAATTTTTTCGTAATTTCAATATCATTATTAAAAAAAAAAGGAAAATTCCTAGAAATTACTTCGCTTTCACTGTACTAAAAATCTACAGTACATACGTCACAGCTTAATAATCGCGGACTGTTACGGGTGACGGCGTTACGTCACTTTCCATTAAGAGATATAAACTCCAAAAATATATTACGCATAAAACCATTCAGTTTCTGTATTTCGTCCATTTTTCTTTGACCCTAATACAGTTCGGTTTGGCCTTTTCAAAAATTTATGGAAATTATAATCACGTTTAATTTTATAGAGACATTTTTTATTATGCTTGTACCATTACGCAACCCTTTTACTGTTCGATTTTTAACAGCTGTGTATATATGTTACAAATGTATATATATATATATATATATATTGCGGCTGACCAATCTCGGTGTCTACTACTGGGGAACAGAAATACATACATTTTTTTTACTTTATATCCGGAACCATCAACTGCTTCTATATTGGACACGTGTGAGTTACACGTGGCATAAATTGGTCACATATCGTTTCAAAATATTTCCAGAAAAGTTTCCAAGGGTCTTAAGAAGAAGTTTACGAAAAAAAAAAACAATTTACACGATATTAATAAATACGCTGTCGTTTCCCCAGAGTTATTGATCAATTATACAAAATTCATGATTACGAGCACTTTGATGTTAATTAACATCGTTCCGACTGTACGCCAATTTAATATGTTTACGCAAAATTCCGGTCAGAAGTCGTATCCGGTGTTTCTCGTTAGCTGAAATTTTTAATTTGAAAAGTAGCAAATAACAAACCAGTTCCACCCCCGAAACACAGTCACAATCGTAGCAAATTAAATCGCGAAAAATAAAAAAGGCAATATTACCAATAATTAGAAATTAAAATAAAAAATTATTATTACGAAAAAAAAATATTTCATAAACCGCGACACCCGGTACACCCAAATAAAATAGAGAAAGCTATCA
Organism: Trachelus troglodyta; assembly: GCA_030142635.1. NCBI lineage: Eukaryota > Metazoa > Arthropoda > Insecta > Hymenoptera > Cephidae > Trachelus > Trachelus troglodyta. The sequence continues at coordinate 58,369 of JARQTJ010000027.1, forward strand.
ATGATCGATACCAATAGATAACAGATCGAAGACAAGAAGTCATCAGGAGTCAAAGCTGACGTCAGCAAGGATGAGTAAAGACAAGATAAAAAAAAAGGTCAAAGATTACATCACAAGCTCTCATCGCAGGTATATCCATATTCATACTAATCTTAATCCATAGGGATGCCTCGATAGATTTTTCGGCGAAAATATAAGATTTCGGGGAAAAAAGTAATATCCACGTCATCCCCGTTATCGTTAATCTAACAAAACTGAATCATCATTCCGACTAGTCGTTCCGGTATACTTTTTCGTTCTTCCCTTCGGGATACTTTCCTGGTCCCCCTTTCGAAAACGAGGGGGGATACGAAAATAAAAGAAACTGAAAAAGGAAAAAAATTACAAAAAAATGACTCACCCTGCTCACCAGCTCGTACAGCGCTCGTATAAATGGCCAGGAGGACGAGGGTCAGGGTAAGGGTGGTACGTTGCTCAGAGAGCCTCATCTCCGAAACGAGAAGGGCCAACCCCTACGTGCCACTATGTCTCGTCATCCCCCTTCAGGGTAAATCCCTAGGAGTTAAGTCACGAAGACGAAGACGATCTTGATCGCTTCTTCAGGTTACGAGACTCTTGATTGAAGCACTCATTAAGCTAGCTCAGGCCGAACGCCCTGGAACCTATGAAGATAATAATTCCTCAGGGACGATCGACCTTTAAGAAGACACCGAAACGGCACATCGCGAAAAACGCATAATCAAATTGGCGATCATTGGCACCAACAGTAGCAAAGTGTTGAATTTGCAAAAAAAAATTTCACCCCCCTGATTATCACTCACGTATGTAAAATTTGTATAAATAAATTTGTTTCACACTAAATTAACCTCCCGGCACTGTACCTTCGATTTGTGAGAACCGTAAGGAAGATTTAAAAAAATTATCACACCCGGTATAAACGTCCGAGTTCGGCACTTAAAAAAAAAATGTTTCTTGCACCAAAAGGAAACTCCGTATCTTTTTCTTGGGCAATAGAGATATTGACAAAAGATTTTCTTCCCGACAGTTTCCTTCGGTGTATACGACCCTTGTTCACCCGCGACAAACTTCTTTTTTGTTTCGCTTAGCGAATTGTCACAGTTATTGAAGTCGAACTAATTATTGCGCAAGAAACGCGAATTGACGGAGGTTTTTTTTCACAGTTTAATTTCTCATCCGGTTCTTCGTTCGAATTGGTTTTTATTTTGCCTCATTGTTATTCCCAGGACGGTACATTTTTTCATGTACATCCCTACCCAGGGGATGTTCCACGAGCAATTCTACTCGCCACGAGTCAGGATACACGTATCAGGTAATTCTGTCACGTCTCGGACTGTCCAGTTGAATTCTAAGCCAGTCGAAACGAGGCGTAACCATATTATCTTATTAACCCTTTAGTGGCGCGTACTGATAGTAATCACCGATCTTCGACGAGAATCATGAAGATACGTATGATCTTAAAAGTTTCGTATCGCCCAGGAGCAAAGTGGTCCTTGGAAACTTTAAAACAGATTGCAACGACTGTACCACGAGAAAATAAGTTTGCGAGAACGAAATAAGCTTCACAGGGTGCGATAAGCTTTTTAGTGATAAGACGCAGGCTACTCCGCTTATTTTCCACTGCCTTTTACGTAGTATTAATTAGACGTTAAGCGAAAGCACGATAATCGATGCACTATACTGGGAAGTGCACTTTTGTCAAAAAAAATCGGGCAGCTGATAAATACAAAAATTGATAAAGTCAAGGATAGATAACGAGCGTGAGAAAAATTGAAATTTCAATTTTTTCGCATTTTTGACGTCCAAATCGACAATCTACCAATTGCACAGACATAGCCGCACAGTCACATAACCAAGCACAGTGTTAATTTCACGCACATATTTAAATCCACACTGTCGGGCGTCATTGAAAGAAAATTTTCCCGCCAAAAAAGTCTGTTATCATAATAACACGAGAATTCGCCAAGCGCACTTCACAAAAGTGCAAATTCAGCCTCGATTTTTTCTTTTTCTCAATGAAAAATTGCACCCTCCTCGCAGCAAGATTGTCCGAGGAATTGGTTTGAGAAAAAGGGCGGCAAAAGTCAAATATTCAAATCGATAAAGTCCTTTGGGCGACGCGCGAAGCAACGACGAAACTAGTGTAAATACGTGGATCGCGCTTGTTTTCCAATTCAGGCGATAAGTAGGTAAGGTTGGTTGTTAGTCAGACGCAAAGGCCAGCGGCAAGTCGTCGAACAGACGTGCCGAATGCTGTGCGCGTTTACGCGGAACCGAAGAGCCTTTGAGCCGCGAAGCTGAGCCGAAGCGATGCGAAGCGTTCGGCTCTGTACCGAAAAGACCCGAACAGGTACGTTCCGGAACCCGAAGTGGCCGTAAGGACCGCCCCTTTTACCCCCACCACTTTTGGATGCTGTGCGACGAGTGGTACCTGTTTGGTCTGATCTGTTCCCTGGTCAGAGATTCCAGATGTTGGCTGAACGATGTTAATCCAAATGAATGATTTATCAGCTGAATTGACGGAATTTTATCGGGATCTCGGGATCGATTGTTATCAATAAAATTTTTCGTGATTTTAATAAATCGCGCGTAATCCTGCGATTACGATAGTTGAAATTTTAATATTGTGGTGCAAATTTTATACGCTCCGGTTACCCATTTATTTTTGTATGCGTAAAATAACGTTAAATTAATGATTCAGGCGATTAAGGTGCATTCACACGAGTCACTGTGACAGCTTCAAAGTAAATGGCGTAAACGAGGCTTGAGACGTTTAACGAGACGCGAAATTGTAATTGCGAAGAAAATGCCCATATCGTGGAAACCTGGTGGTTACGTGTAATTCGAATGACATTTTGAACTACAGAGATCGACGCTTCGGTGAAAGGGTGCCTTTAGGGCTTGGTCTAGATCGGGATATATCGAATCTGGGATAACTTTGAGATGACAGATCTTGCTCAATGATTAGCTGATAGTATAGAAAAAATTGTACAGGGTTACTCAACGTACGCGTATAATTAATAAATTTACGAGTGATATTACAAAATGGCGATCATAACCAAAGTGAGTGTACAAGACGAATATAAAATTTCACTGACGTACACTCCGAATTGAATCACCCTGCAATGACGCGGAGCATGTTCTCTCCGCTATTAATGTGATTGGCAAAATTAAAAAAAAAATTCCAAAATCTTTCAAGTCGAATTAACTTGGGAGTAAAAATATATCGCGAAAAAAGGACTCCGTAATTTAAAAAAATGAAGAAGACTGCTTTACTTTCTCGCGCAATCTCATTATTTGCATCCAGCTGAATATTTCTCAGAAATTAGAGACTCCGCTCGGCTAACATTTTTTTTTCGGTAAAATATTAGGGTAAAGAGAAAAAAAGCGCCATTATCACCCCCCAAACGACCCACTTCAAGTTACCGCAAAGGAGCAGGTGTTTCGTAGTAAAAGAAAAAAAAGAAAAAATTTTACCCACAAAATGAGGTTGCGACGCGAACGAAGAGAACCCGACACCAAGGCTTAATGGTTGCACATGAAAAAAATTTTTTTTGCAACAAAATTTCTCATTCTACGAACCAGCTGCTCTAAGAAGTTTACGCACGACGCTCCGCGTCGCGACGGCCAACGACAGTAATCGCCATACGACAAAGTCAAGGCGTACCAGCAAAATTAAAAAATCATTACCCGTGTCGATGCGACGTGCGTAGTCGACATTTAAATTCGCAACGTCCCTCGCGAAAAAAAGTCGCAATTTGTCGTACGATTGAATCGCGTAAAATTTTGACGTCCGTAAATAAAAAAAAATGTTTCAATTGCCCAAACATAAAACACCTCACCACCACCCTTAAAAACAGATTTCAATCCGTCCATAAATTACGCATCCATTTCCGTGCACATCGAAACATTCCTACTCTCTGCAAGCGTTTCACGACCGGAAGTGAATCCGAAAAAAAAATTCAAAATATCGCAAATTATCAAAACGACGCTTCCGATCGATCAACCCCCCTCAAAGGGTGTTTCATTATCATTCGATTCATCCAGCGCTGTCGATGATGAGGGTAGAAAAAAATTGTTAATGTGCCAGAAGCGTCTTACCCCTGGAAAAGTATTGTCTCGTACCTATAAATCAGGGGTTGATGCTTTTGGCATAACCAAAAGCTACCCTAGTATTTCCACCCCCTTCGCCCCTCAGCCTCAGCCAGACTCAAAATCGCTGCTCCAAGAACTCGGCTAAATTACAAACTCGTGACTCGTTACGGATACGCGATTGCCTAAATCCAATTGCCTACGACCATGACGTATTGTACCAAGTACTTAACCCAGGAAAATCTCTCACTTTACATGAAGCGTAACGAAGACGCACAGTGCGTGAAGAGATGTATTGCGAATGAAATTAAAGAAAAAAAAAAAATTTGAAAAAAAGATAAAAGGCCTCTCAGCATCACGTGAATAGGTAAAAAAAAGTCTGGCACGCTGTTAAAATCCTAATAGAAGCACGGATATGTAAAAAAAATTTTTTTTAAATAAAACAAATTTTTTCTACCTAAATCTTTCGTTCCCCTATAACTCTGATAAAATTTTCTTTTAATTCTCTTCGGTTCTGGATAAAAAGCCACTGTTTTTTTTTGAACGTAAAAAAATTAATGCAAATGACAGCTACTTCCCCCCACCCCCACCCCACCCAACCTCCCCCTCACCGCCACCACTATCGAGAGGCTTTACGAAATCGCGTTAATTGCGTTATCGTGACTGGGCGATGACGCAACTTCGAAAGTAACGTTAATCGAGTATTAAGGGATTACTCGTGCACGTTATACATTGGAACGATACTGAACTGCAGAAACCACGTACTATCGGAGGGCATTTAATATAACGGAAACAATAACGATACACGTCTCATAAATTGCGATTATAATGTATACTGCATATGCCAATGCATTATGTATGATCGTGGGATACGAAAGTGAAATTGAAGTTTAGAAATTTAATGCGATATATGACAAAATTAGATACGCGCAGAGGCACCGGGTATACGTGTTCGTAGGAGCATAAAAGAATTGAAAATGTTGCGGATAACCGTCGTATAAAAAATGGGCCTGTAAGCCGAAACACGTAAAGTCACTTTGCATCGTGAAATTCGAATGATGGAAGCAACGTGCGATTTTCTTATTAAAAATTATTACTTATATTTTTCCACGGATGACTTGATTTTTCGAATATATTTAAACGAAATGCCGAATAAATGTACCCTCACCACTCAATGGTTAGGGGGTGGTAAATATATTCGACTGTAAAGAAATCCCCTATTTATCCCTTTTCAGGGAATTCGGTACCTCCCTAGGACCTGTATTATTATATATGCATATATGAGGCAGTAACATATATACGAATGTAGATCTTTCGACAAAGAGTAACGTTATCGAATTCCATGAAGAGTAACGTATTTTTATTCGTATTCTCGATATTTTTTGTTTTACTGAATATGACGGAAAGTAGAAAAAGAGAAGCGTTGACTGTAAAAAAGAAAAAGGAGTTACTTAGATATATTTTATATTTCATTAAATCACGGCAAAACAAAATTATACGAATTTTTGGAACCAAAAATATTTTACAGTGTATTATGTAGGCGGTATCATGAGATACCTGTTAGATTCAAGAGAAGCAATTTCGAAAAAAATATAAAACACGAAAGACTTTTCAAATTTCTTATTTTTCTTTCGAGAAAAGAGATTCGAGGAAAATTCAAACGACAAAAAAAATGATAAAGAGTGTATAATACTATATCAATATCGTTTTTTTTTAATTCTCAAAGAAAATTGTACGCCACTATATTTATACGAGGTTGGCTATATCAGCAGCAGCAGGACTATTATGCATAGGATAATATCCTACCATTCAGCCGTTAAAGGACTCAGGGCAAGGATAACGTGTGCCAATCTATATCGATCCAGGGGGGGGGGGGGTGGATTAAAAAAATAAAAATACTATATTGTTATAGGCATAGCTATATAGGTCGAAACTTCAGTGGCATAAACAAGCTTAAGATATTACAGTGATTATATTCGACCTTTTCCAATTTATACCAACAGACCGAGGCGGATCTGACGTAATTAATCACTCTAGCGAAAGAAGGAGATCCTGTAAGAAAAAAAAAAGAAGCCCGAACCCTTACTTTACGCGCCAAAAGTGCCGAATGATTTGTCCATTTTGTATACTTGACTTGGTTAATTATTCATTGAAGACTCGTCGGTAGCTTTTCATGTTTTCCAGATCAATGGTCCATTCCAAGTAGTCGAGTGTTACGCAAGCATTGCCCGAAGAAGAAAAATAAATGAAACAGATAAAAGTATACAGCAGCTATGGAAAAAAGGAATAGATAACTTATAAAAAAAAACAGCGTACAACAACTCTTCGCTTTAATATTTCTGACTTTGTTTTTCTCCGAGAAACAAGCGCCAGCCTATTTATGTACATACGTACAACAGTTTCCCCGCTAGGTTTTCTCCGCACTGGAGTTCGCATAGAACGAACGGAAAGCACTATTGAGATATACCCAGAACTAAAGTAGAATAAAACGGAAATAAACTAACCCGGTACAGAGTGAACTTCCAGCATCTTAAAAACAACGATCATGGACGTAAAATGTTTTATAGTAAGAAACACGCCCATGCGTCTTACGGCGCCACGAATACTACACTACGCGAGTCATGGAATTAAAGAAGGAAGTGTTCCATCTGGCGGCGAAGCCTCGAACCAAAGTGCGTTGGCCCTAATGGCGCCGAGTCAAGCGGTCGTCCACTTGCTTATTTATTTATTTATTTATACGGTCTGAAGTAAACCCACGTCAAGTGAACAAAGCCCAAAATATTTAACCACAGTGAAATTTTCACCCTTCCGTATTTCTCGCCTCTAGCTCGCCGGGGGTAGCGAACTAACTAGCAACCCCAGCGCCGTCACAGATAAGAATAGATGACGTACCCACGTTCCTACGTAGACGAGGTAGCTCGTTTAATCTTGGGGAAACTCGTCTCCTTGATATCTTCCTGAAATGACGTCACTACGCCAAAGTGCTAAACCGAGAGTGAGCACAGCATCCGTATCGATGTCGATGTCTTTCATCCCCCCCTACGGTAATCGTCCTCTCCCCCCCTCTGATCCCCCACATCGCCCTCGCACGTATTTATTTATTTATATTAAAGTCCTATTTATGGTTATGGGACGAACTTGAGCAGCACTTTGCGTGTAGATCGCAAAGATAAGCTTGATCCACTGGGACTATTTAAAGAGAAGGGGATGAATATTCGAGATTGATGTTTTATTTTCTCTTTTATAACCATACTTCGGCGTACAATCACTGTTTCCCATATGGGTACATTGGGATATTTGTCAATGTTTTTTTACGAGTTTTTTCTTTCCCCCTTATAATTATCATTTATGTATTTATTGTTCGTCCCTGTTTATAGAGAAATTGTATTATTTTATCCTTTTTTTGCATTCGATCTAAATTCATCATCTATCCCTCGGTTACGTACGACTCGAGTGCTCCAAGAAATAAAAATAAAATGTCCATTCGGCAAGATTTTTTTATCAGGTTTGGCCGTTTTTACCTTTTACACAAATTAAGAAAGGCGCGAAAACATCAGTAAAGCACTTTAAGGGCAAACTCGTTTCGCGAATTCATCGTCCGAGGCACAAGTCGATCTTTTATTCCCCAGCTAACCACTTCGGTATAACGAGCCGAGAAAGCGCTCCAGAGAAGATAGGCCGTTTCGTCGGCAGGCAATAAATATCAATTCTCGCGATTTCAGATTGAAAGTCTGAAACGAGATGCTGAGCCAGTACCATTAAAGAAAATAAAAGATCTCTAATTTAAATCCATCGCCTCGTCTTCCCCGCTTTACCCCATCGTCAAGCAATATCATAAATGGTCTGCCTACATGTCCGCACGGAAAAGCAACCCCTTAATCGAGCCGCCCTTAACTCGATATACCGTCAGCAGCAGGCCCGTGCGGATGCACCTCTGGCAAATGCACTGACGTCACTTCCTGCCCTTTGACGCTCTGATATTCAAAGCTTAATGTGCTCCTATATGAAATATTAATATCGCCTGGTACCGAGCGCAGTCCAAAATTAGCTCTGGCTTAAAGCCGCGCACAGTCTAACGCGCAAGGAAGTTACAGATGCATCTATAAAGAAAAAGCCCGATGCATCGAATCGCACGTGCAAAAATTACCGATGCAATTTTGGATAACAATTGTTTTTTCATTTTCAAAATATTTAGTACCCACAAACACCACCATACGTCACAAAATCTATATTGGTCGATAAAAAAAAAATATTTTTACCACGCAATGCATCGCATGCATGTATGCACTTCGGAAGGGGATAGAGCTTCAAATTGCATCTAGTAGATTTGCTGCACCGGGATTGATAGAAACTGTTGCGACGTTAGAGAGAAGGGTTGTTTGTGCTCGGTGGATTGTGAATTTCACCAGGGAATGAAGCGTCACGGGTTCCAACCGGAAGCGACGTTCGCCACATCCGGAAATGCAACGTCGACGTCCCGACGCATCCTACGACTTGGTGCATTGGACAATGACAATGGTTACGTTCCTTCGACACCCTTAGTGACAATCTGCTCCGTCGGGACGACGAATGGCGACGTCGACGTCCGTACTTCGAACCATGGAAATTCGCCGACCTCAGCCCACGTAGCCCGACAGTCGCAACGGAGACGTAAAACTATTTTACATGAAAATCAAGCCTTTACGTGAGGCTCCGTCCACACCGCTCGAGAGTGCAACCTTCTGCGACTGCATTTTTATGCGACGACACGTGAGTTTTCGGTCCTTCGAAGAAAGAAAGTCACAGGAGGGACGCTACCGGGTGGCGCATTCGACTTTGAGATTAATTCAAGAGGATTTTTATACGGAGAACCTCTTAACCTCGAGAGTGTCTGACTTCGATATGAAATTCGCGTACGGGGGCGCAAGTGGCAACGGGTATCAGAAAAAATCATATTTTTTTACACGACTGTACACACTTTCAATGATCCATCTGTTACTTACCGTATCGTCGTGTCTGATATAAGGGATAAGAAATATACGAGTCGAGCCTCAGAGACACGTAGTTATTTGGTGTTACGCAAGGGATCACCTGGCCAATTACTTAGTTACTCGTTGGGTGTAAGATACTGAAATTCGAAAAAAAAGAGGGGAAGAAAAAAAAGACAAAAAAAGATCCGATAAAATATCAAGGAATTTAGCCAGGGAATCGTCAGGATATCGCAGCGGGACCGAACTACTGTAAATTGCGAGGCGTAAGATGGTAAACGTAATGTATGCAGACACGAAGACACGAAGAAAGGCGTCTAATAAATCATGCTTAGGGTCGACTGAGGGAAGGACTGGAAGGTGGGAAGGTGGGAATGTGGAAGGTAGAAGGTAAAAAGAAGGATTGTCGAGGAGTGACGACGAGTGAGCGTGAGAGGGAGACGAGGGTTTGTGGGGTAAGGTGGGTGGGGGGTGGGGGGTTTGAATTCAAGTCCCGAAATTTTTCGTTTCTGAGACGTCGTCAACAAACCCCTGTGCACAAATCAAGTTAAGTGGGTAAGCAAGAGTCGACGTAATTCCACGCATATAGATATATAGCGTGAAAGGGGAGATAGGTAACAGAATCGATAAGAAAAAAAAAATGCAAAAAATTCGAGAACAAGGTAAAGAAGATATCGGTCGAAATAATCATTTTGAATGTAAAAATTCGTACGACCTTCTACAGTCGGAATGGTCGATCACGAATTTTCATGTATTTTGAATGGTCTGAAGTAATTTTCGAAATTTCGAATTTACCCAAAATGCAAATCCGACTTGACACTGGTCCGTAGGACAGGGTTGATACATGGCCGTGGATCAATTAAATGGTGAGAACGTCGACTGGCGCAGTTCACGACGTCGGTCGACGTCGACGTCAGCGTCGGTTTATGGACTTGACTATACGGAGCGTCGAGCGTTCCGATAATGACGCTAACGAGAGTCATTCACCCTTGAGGATTCAGCATGCACCATTATCTTGGCGCGCGTTCGCCTCTGCGCTACTAGACTCTGAGAGCTTTGGAGAAAAAGCTTTGGTTGGGTAGTATAGAAGCTTGCAAGATGCTGGGATACATATTTTTGTGATTTTTTCAGTTTCGTGCTTTCGAGAAGGCTTTTCGGTTTTCTTTTTCTTTCTCGACGTTTCAAAAACCGAAATGACTGCGGGTACGTTGGAATAAAAGAAGCCTAGTGCCTGAAGGGGTTGAAAGGCGTAGGGGTGCTAATGCATACAGAAATTTCGAGTGGCCCGCGAAGTTTTACAGCCTGTAATTTTCGAACGCGAGCTTTTTTGAAATGCAGATTTTTCTTTTTCTTAGTAGAAAAAACAAAGAGTTCTGAACAGACCGAGGAGAGACACGTGTAAAAGCTATCGCGGTAGGGTATAGTCACGCTAGAAAGGGGATGGAAAACCCCTGAAATTTTTGTTAGATATACGGTCGACCCTGGGTCTGATTTACTGCGAATTTTTTTTTTCTTTTCCTCCCTCTCTCTCTTTTTACCCCCCAGACACTCGTCCAACCTTTACCTCTCTACTTTCTCACTCTTTGATCGCACTTTATTTCCATTTCGTGTCGGCGTCTCATGCATTCGCAGCCTTTCGACAGACGCCGGGTGGGGGGTGGGGGATGCAGTTTTATCCGGTACCGTCAAGAGTATAAAAGAAAAAAACCAACTAGCTGCATTCCTGAATCATGACCCCATATTGTCAAGCATCCACGTTATATGCATATATAAATTCAAAGGAATAAAATTCGCTTGTCCGCCATTTTGAAACGAAATATACGAAACATCCTAAAACCAGATTCAGTCTATTCGAACATAAATTTTGTTCCCTCAATTCTGATCTCAATTCGTAAAAGAAATTTTCTTTAATACCCCAAACTTTAATAACCCAAACTCCCGAGAAGAAACTAAACTTTTCAAAGATTTCCCCAGATTCGCTAGATAACACTAAAAACGCCTACCCGATTTTCAATCCCCCCAGTGCATCTAGAATGATTAATTAAATGCATTACGATAAGTCCCGCATGGTTCCACTCGATCAAAATGATAGAATGGACCTGCCGTCTGCAGATACCTGCAATTCAAGATCCCACATACGAGAACAAAATTCAGCATTGAATCAACCCTCGACAGCCAAATCGTCCTATGAAACTGCGATTAAAGGGAATTCTAAATAGGCATTTAATTTTGCACTAGTTTCCACCGTACGAATTAACGCGACTAAATACCCTGAACGTACCTTAAAGCACGAAATTTAGTAATTATAATAAGTTTCAAACTCACCCAACGCCTAGTATCCGTCCTCCACGACCCTGAATTTCCATTCCGTAATAGATGCTCCACGGGTAACATACCATCGTGAAGTTCCAGCGTCGTCTCTGCAATACCGACCGAGCGTTAAACATAACCTGAAAACACATCGTAAGTAAAAAATCATACAACTGTCCGAACGTCAGTTTGCGTTACAGCTCCATTGTCCCGTATTATGTATAAAGTTATACTGAAACGAAAGCTCAATTCAACGGTGGAGAAAGCCGAAAGGAAGTCTGGAGACGTCTTATGGCGTCGTATCTAACGAGGAAATCTACGGGTGGAGCTGCTTGACAGATATATGTAGGAAAGGAGAACAACTCGTACGTACTACGGGCTGGTAGCTTTCTGGCACGGTCACCCGGGCCCGGGGCTTTCCTTGGCTTTAGTCAGTCCACCGTGGCATCCGGTAAGAACGAAAATGGTCTCCGGCAACAAATACAAAACCCTCTCGGGAGGCCGAGCAGTGATGAATGAAACGTGGCGAAACGTTACTTGAGAATGAACCAAGAGACTGCTGCGCATGCGCAGAGGCATTTCGCCAGATGAAATTATCGCGAACAGCGTATACCTACGTATATAACCGTATGTTTTCGTTTGTTTATATATACATCCAACAAGGCTACTAAACGACGAGTAGCGAGTTTGAGGTCTAACAGGAAGAGGGATACCCGTGTAAAATGGTTACACCACGTAATTATAGCTTCCGCTAGTTGACAGGGCGTATCTCATATTTACACAGGGCCGAAGCCACTTTAATTTCGTGCACTTGCCGCGAGCACAATTTCGGACAGCTGCCGGGTAGTTCGAAATTGCGTGGGCAATCATTGTACGATAATAATGGTCACGGTAACGGGTGTTTATATTTATAATTGTTTCGTGGAGTTCCGCGTGCTTTTTTTTTGACGTTTCGTAAACAACGAAATCCTTGGGAAATTGAACGTGACTTTTCATATGATTACTAAAGTACTTGGTGAAATAGAAAAGTCACATTTATTTAAGTACAAAATCATGCACGTGCATATAGATTTGAATAATTTTATTCCGAGCCACGTGTGACTCCTTCAAGAATTTGTTGCTTTTGATCTGTCAAAATAAAAACACGTGTTCGACGCGTGGGCCGACTGACTTTACAGGATTTACGATGGAGACGCTTTATATGTAGTCTCATAATTTGGACCTTGTTATCGGTGAATATATTAACGCTGATTATATTGACGATCGATCGAAGCTTCCCCGCGATTAACGACGCCTCGCGTCGCCTCGGGAACCGAATCGTCGCGACGGCAGACACGCTTAATAACTTTCTGGCTTGATTTCTGCGTTATGGGAATCGCCGCTGCGGAATCATATTGTGTAATAATCCTCGTGGCCGTATTTACTGCGGAATAGATTACGGTGCATTGTCATCGTAAATTAATGCAACCGTAATGCACTTTGTATGCTATCGGAGTTAGGATTGTATTGTTTGTACACGAACAATATCTAAAATTTATACAAAAATTACAATGTTCACCAAATTTTTACGAAATTAATTATCAATATTTACATTATTAACAGAGTGCACTATGTCCTTAATTCTATTAAAATAATTTACTGCTGTTCGGTAATGCGTACATATTTTATTTTACCGAACAGACTGTGAAATCTGCCGGAAGCTCCAAAAAAAAAATGGAAAGGAGAACGGATGGAAAAATGAGTAATAGGAAACGACGTAATTAAGGAAGATAAAAAAGAAGATGCGTTCTACTCAGGTTAAACAAGCTCAGGGCTGTTATTAACTATGTATAAAAGTGCAATTACTGTACGCTTCGATTATATAAGCATAAAGAATATCCAAAAGAAAAAACTACTTCGACTAAAGCAACAGATATTATGCAGATAGACGGTACCGGCGGGAAATTCAAATCGCATTGTGAATAATTTTATTGAATTGCGTCGTTATCATTTAAGAATTACCTTCTTTGCATTTATAAGGCAAAGCATAACGGATCTCGATGCGTAAATTGTAAACCGGTTTAATTAATATTTCGAATATCTTTAGTCTCCATCAACTATTTACACAGCACTGCCGAACTATTCATTTACGACGCTATTAGCTCCCATAGCACAGCTCGGCCATTCAAAAGTTATCGAGCGCGATCGGCGATACAGCTGACTCCATTAATCACCGGATAATCATACCAATCCTGTGGATCATTCGGAACGTTGGAATTTACGTAAATAAGGAATTACGGTAGAAAAATGATGAGAGGCTCGCATTATGATTGAAGGCGGAAATGGTAGTAGGGGTGGTAAGGCAGCTGTCGCGAAACGAGGAAACTTCAAATTGACGCTCGACCTGCAAATAAAGAGAAAAAAATGAAAGGAAGAGAGAGAGATAGAGAGAGAGGGAGCGAGGGAGGAGAGAGGGGGAGAGAGGGGTGGGAGGGAGGGAGGGAGGGAGACGACACTCGAGCTTCAAGCTCGTACACTTTTTTTCCAGAGTTTTATTCATCTTATCGAGTGGCATGAAGTAATGTGTTCCAAAAGACATCAAATTTGTACGATTGTGCTAAATTGATAAACACGCGAATAGAATGAGTATTAGGTGTATATGAAAAAAAATAATAATAAAATAATCATGGCTTGCACTAATTAATAATTCAAAATGGGCATTTTCTTCGCGACACTTTTTCCTCCATTTGACAAGCATCCAGTTGGGGTGTCTCGAACACCCCACGCCCCTGTGCCCAGGGTGAAGCAAACGAGGGATCCCGAAGTCGTAATTAATTTAAAAAGATTTCTTGATCCTTGCGCACCTAAATCTATCTTTTCTTACGTCAATGAATAAGTAAAACGATCAAAGGTACCAAGTATTACGAAAGACATTAGTAAAGTCACGTCATACATTTTTTACGAACACCATTAGTGGACTCTGTCCTACTTCAAGCATATATTCCTTATCAAGGGCTGCCAACTTGGTTAAAAACTTTTTCTGGTTACCTTTATCAGGGCTTCATTAATTTTCACAGATTTTTACCTCGGGAAGGAACATTTGGCTTTGCTGTACAGAGAATCGACAAATCCGCTTAAAACTTGGGAAAAGACGTGGAAAACCCTTTTCCGGTATTATTAAAAGGTGTTCGTAAGATTAATTTTTTTTTTATAAAAGATACACTAGATATTAAAAAAAATAGTGGAATACTAAAAAAGAGATATTTGTAATTTTTAAGATAACATTTTTCGGATTTTTTCCACAGCTCGTCAATGGCGTTAAAATCCTCGAGTTCGTTGATATTTAATTTTTTAAATTATTTAACTAACTCGCCGGGAGTTCATGAAGGAAAAGCTAGGATTCTCACAGCGCCTGATACGATATTCACATCCTGGGTCGATTCAACGTCGAGAACTTTCGAGAGGAATTCTCAAAACTTTCCTAGTCACGCGAATCTGGATACGTCCATTAGAAATTACTCGTTTGAAATTACCCACAGTAAAATCTGAAATAGAACGTGACGTAAAATGTTTTCTCCCTTCGTTACGTTGAAACGCGATATCTTCTTATTAGTGAAATTTTTTTTAACGATATCACGAAGTAAGCAACAGACTTGATTTTCCTATCCGACCCTCAAAATTTCGAAAGTGGACCAAGGACACGTTTTCAAGCGACTCCAAGCTTTTTCACTCGAACTATCCCGACACATACCCGATATTAGGACAAAGCCACAAAAAAGAGTAGAAAAAGAAGCGATTTCCTCCTTTTCGAAAAAGTCTCTTTTACGTCGGTTTCATTGATCCCACAAAATTCATGGACGTGAACATCGTTCGTCTTCCTGCGCAGATCTGAACTTACACGGAACTACTCGAAAGGATCCCCCAGTTACAAGATTCATCGACTTCCCCCGAATTACATTTATTAGCCCAGATATTTTCTAACTCGAATGTACCTCAGTTATGGTTTTAGCATTAAAAAAAAATCCCAATAACCGCCAAAGCTCCTTAAATCTTCAAGTCCGATCAAGACCCGTTATCCAAATGTCAAAATATCCATATCGTTAACTATCTAGTAATTATAAAATAAAAATTCAATTTTTCCCTAATAAATTCTATCAAAAATTTTATTTTACAACACAAATACACTAGACACTAATAGGAAACGCCTATCCCTCAAAAATATTTAATTTAGTCCTAAACAAGAGGGACCAAGTTTCATGCTCGAAACTTAACTAAGAAATAATTCAAGGAATGCCGATGCACTTTCGTACAATAATCTAGAGACTGCAGCCAGGCCGTGCATTAACAAAGTGGCCAGGACCAAAGTTGCACTTCTAATTACGTAGATCCCGTAGCTCGACACAATGGTCTTGGCTAATTATTATCTACGAGCAGTCCTCCGCACCCGTTGGCGGCTGCCGCGAATATTATGCATCTAATTTGCGGCAGCCGGCGTATGTAGGGGAAGGTTGCGAATGACGTGAAGGTAGGAGGGAAGATTAAGAAAGTGATGGGGGAGGGGAGAGGGGGAGTAATTTTGTAGAAAATGCTTCTTGGAATTTATCGTGATTATCCTCAATTAGTTGAACGAAGGTACTTGAGCCCTTATACGATTCTCTAGAAAATGGCGATTGTCGCAGATCCACATGAAAAATAATTATCTCACATACGTATGCATACGCTCGAGTATAGTGCAATCTGTTAAATTTGCTTTTCACACGATATTAAGTGCAGCCTGACACGCGAAATATCTGCAGGGGTTGTTTGCGATAACTTTCGTGATAACGTATCGGAGTTATCGCACCCCTTTAAGTCATGTGAAAAAAAAATCAGGTCGAGCCGAATCCCGGTTCTAATAAATAATAATAGAAGATTTTACGAGATTCGTAAAACAAAAGGGTCGAGCGATTCCGTTGATAACCAACGGAGAAAGTAGACTGGGGCGGGATTTAAGTGGAGTGTGATATCAGTAAATGATAAGAATCGTTAAAGTTACCGCTTTCGCGAATTGACTTAATCTCACCGAGAATTTTAGTAATATCATCTGTTCGACAAAGTTCCATTCCCCTACCCTCAATCTTTTTCTGTTGCTCATTGATTTTTTCTAATTCTTTGTTGCACGGTAAGACATTTTCTATATCTATAAATTTCTGTGAAATTCGCCCGGAGTAGTTTCAGCGAACCGCCCCATCGCGTAGCTCTCGTCGGCTTTTACATTCTCGAAATGATTCCGGGGACAAAGGGTGCCTTAAAACGTTACCCTATGAAAGACTTATGTAGGTCTATTGGAATGACGGTAGTAGTGGTTAGGGAAGGATGAGGTCAAAGGTCGGAAATTCGAAGGGTGAATTTTACGAGGAATAGCCTGGAGAATAAGAGGCAGAATAGCAGGATGATTCTCTGTGCAAACAGTAGGGTAAGCTTTCGAAAAGGAGCTTGGGAGATTCGCGCGGGCAAATTACGAGCGACATTGCTTAATTGCCAATCCGTCCCAAAACAGTTTCTACGGCAATGAAAAGTAGTATACGATAAAAGAGTAAAAGCAAGAGAGAGAGATGGTCAGTAAATTACCGGCTAACTAAAAAAAAAAAAGAAACAACACCACGAGAAACAGCAGAGAGGTTAACCACGAAGAACTTTGGTGATTTGGGAAACTAAAAAATCGAAACGTCCAATTCACATTAAACTTTCCTGATATTTCGTTCGCAATAAGCACCAAGTACCAATTTCAATTTTATCTCGATTTTCCATTAGACGATGGACCGTTTTCGTTTTTTTTTCTTTCATAAAAAATCAACGCTGACCTTAATCATCGGCGTATCCCGGATTCCAGCACAAAAGTCTTGCCACTGCACATTAACGTCCACAAGTATTCAAATAATCCAAGATAACATCTCCGCAATCCACACGTTGACTGTCTCTGGAGATAACAAGCGCCTATCTACCCTCGAGTCCTCTAGTATCCATTTCCAGATGGCATCCTCTCAAGCTGGAACTCTGGAATTCTATCGATAGAGCCATCGGAATTTACGTTCCGACTCGCAATGGTTTCCTTCCCTAAGGAAGTATACAAACTGTCTGAGGTACGGTTTGTGCACTGGAAGTTCAAATCGTTCTAGAACATTCGCGAAACCTAAGGCGCGCCATTATTGTCGCCTAGTACGGATACACCTAACCTATGTCTACCTGGGGGATAATATATATAGGTATAAAGCACGATGCCTAAGGTGGTTAACAGAAACCCGAATACTGCTATCAGTCCACTACCCACTGCGTAAATCACACGAGTAACTCAGGTCCTAGACAGTTACATACCTCGTGCAAGGTTAATCCTTGCGATAACTACCGATAGATAACGATACAGTCAGCTGACTTGGTAATATAGACACTTTCTAGAAGTTTCGATAACAGATTTTACAACAGGTGGATCAACGGCAAGGACCATGGACACATAACTAATAAGGCAAAGAAAAAGCCGGGCGCCATGAATAACTCATAGAATGTTAATGAAGTTTCGGTCGCGTGTCGTGCGACATTTTTTTACTTCAAAACTTTTTAGATACGTACCGCGCTGTGTAAACTGACAGACCGGTCGGTAAGACGTGGTTACAGTTTCGTCTGGTCGATTTGAATTTGGCATATGGATATTTGCGCGTACATGCTCGTATATTTTAACATATTTTCGCGAGTGTCCCACAAGCAGTTCTATCGCAAAAAATATATTGAAGTAACAGTTTCTTCGTACGTGCCAGCCTGCATGTATGCGACTCAGCAAAAATGGCGGCGTTATGAGTGCATGTGCATCTGGTTTTGGGAGTTTCGATTGCTTCGGAACCCTCGAAACATCTGGTGGTCTGTTAGAAGGGGTATGGAGTTTATGCATTTTCGTGTTATTCATACTTTCAGAGATTCCTTCTGTCCTCTCTCTGTTTCCATCTATTCACCAATCTTCTAGAGTCGTTCTAGAAGCGGAACGAATTTTGTTATTCCGACTATCAAAACTTTATTTGTCATTGTCATTCCAATGCATTTTACAGACAAGTATCAGGCCTTCGGAATCTAGGTTAATGATAACGAATTTAATTGTATACTTACAAGTGGTCCATTGTCGTATAAACAAAGGGATCGAACCTATTATCCTATCATTCCGTGACAATAAAAATCAATCAAATTAATTACTTCAAGTAGTTAATTGTTTTCATATATATTTCATCTAGAAACAATGCAAAGGACTCGCGTGAAAAATGCCATACGAATGTACTACTGTAACCAAGTTTAGGTATAATTTATATAAATGTATATAATAAATTGAATCTTAATATCAAATATGCATCAACTGTTAAACTCAACAATCGTATAGCTTTGATATCTGACAGTGAGTGAGTGTCGGTCGGTATGGTAGAGCTACAAAAATTACGTCATTCATAAAAACTTGTCAGGCCACTTGTCATAAGCGGTCGTAACGGTTCACTATTATACAAAAGCGTCAGACAATTTTCTCCTATACTTACTAGAACCGAATCTTCCGGCTGGTTTCCATCGTCCCGGAGCTACTCGTATTTACCGTTCACTTCGGTCTGAACGGAGCCAACAATTTGCGGCATGAATAAAAGACGAGCTTTGTGGCAGCATGCAAAATTCTAGCCATTTCGAGCGAGTTTATCCAGTGACGTTTCCGGCGCCCTAGAGGCTTGACGCGTCTATACGCAATGTTTACCATATAAAATTAAATTATTCGCGTCTCATTTAACGAGCGTCTTAAACAATTGTTTGACGAATTTGTCAAAAAACGATAACATTTTTTTTCAAAAATCCACGCCACTATAACATATTAATGTTGATATCGATCCGCTAAAGGGATCGCGCGAATCGTACGGAAAGTACAGACGGTCTGGTAAGTTTTCGATGACATAAACGACGTAGACGCTTATAAAATTTTAATAGCATTTTTTCCTCGTACTGTACCCATACCTCAGTCCGTAATCTAAAATGCTCTAAATATCGTTCCAAGTTCTTTTACTGGCTAATACTAAATCCAAGATGGCTTCATTTCCTTAAACTAGACGCTTTAAAAGGAATTGTACATAAAACTTGGTAGTATAATTCGCAAGAATTTCTATTCTACATTACGACCTCAATTCCAACTGAATGCTCTGTTAAAACGACAAAGTACCTAAATTCTCTGATGGTCTCCAACACGCATAAAAGAATTACACGAAGAAGCATAAAGTTTATTGAAATAAATTTTCTGATCAAAGAAATCAGTTTTTTTATATCAAAGTGATACCGAAGACTAGCATTGCAAGTGGAATCTTAGAAAATTATTAAATAAAAAATTTCCTTCTCCATCTGCTTATCAAATATACCTAATAAGCATCGTACATCCCTAAGGGTCCGTTATTCAAGAAAGGCAACAAAACCTAAAGCGCACGTGACCAGAGAAAAAAATTCGCAAGGTGAGAGAACTGCATCGATCGTCCAGGTACGTTTTTTCTGAATGTGACACTCGCCAGTTCTTGTCCCCAGGACGGCCATTAGATAGTCAGGATGCTCAAAAGCCACGTGACAAATGGCCACGGCTGTAAGCAAATAGAGTTCGCACACTAAACTATGATAACTGCACGGCTATAAGTATAATCTCCCCCAGGGGTTCGCATAAATAACGCGTGCAGCACGCGTGCAATTAATTTATGACTCTTTGTTTTACTCCCTTTCCCAATACAATTTTCACCGTACCACTGATACCCATGGATGATTTAAAAAAGAGAAATATTTAAATCAAACATTAGAGAAATTTTTTTAACCTTTTCAAAGTTAACATCCGCTTCAAAAATTCATCTGGACACTCCATACGGTACGTTCAGAAGTGTTACCAGAGTATAATATTATAATATATGATAAAAGATGCTACTCGAAAAATTTTCTCATATTCCCAGTAGGTACACTATCCTAAGAGTCACGGAGACTTTTTTCCTCCTTTTTTTCCTGCAACTTTCTTCTTCCCTCCAGTCTTTTTTTCAAGTGGGAAGTTTCCCCGGTCCCTACCGGGACCTTATCCATAAAACTATGAAGCCCCAGGCGCATCGCATACTGATGGTTCTCGCTATGATCGCCAGTAAAAATATCGTGAGCCGCAACTTAATATCGCGAATGTAAATGCAAATGCATTCCCGCTGCCATTTTACACGTACGATTTTCCTGCCGT
Organism: Trachelus troglodyta; assembly: GCA_030142635.1. Taxonomy (NCBI): domain Eukaryota; kingdom Metazoa; phylum Arthropoda; class Insecta; order Hymenoptera; family Cephidae; genus Trachelus; species Trachelus troglodyta. The sequence goes on from JARQTJ010000027.1 coordinate 78,979, forward strand.
TGATTCCGGAACCTCTAGTTACGCCAATGCGGTTATCCTCCTCCGTGATCCCAGGAGCTCCGACCCGAACGGATAGCTGGCTGCTACCACTGGGCTGCTATTAATTAATAAACATTAACGTTAAATGAATGACGTATACTTTACTACCGCAGTGGCAGATCCGAAATTGCCGGGTCGTTTGTCCGCTTTTGATAGCGCGGCACATGTATTATATCTACATGCACATATACTTTTTACTAATAAAACCAATCCAGTAAATAAATACGGATAAATTCAACCAACCAATTCTTATTGGTATTGGTATCGATAAATTGAAAATTTATTAGTGTAAATTAGTATCGATAAATTGAGTATTTATTAATAATATATTTCAATCCATAAGAAAGCTATTGATTGGCAGTATATCATTATTGACAGGTACGACATGAAGCAGCCATTAAAAACGATTGTTATGCAATCCCTTATGGTGGGAGCTTTATTAAATGACGAGAAAGGAAAATACTTACTTTTGGGACTGTCCTTTAATATGATCAATAATTTATTGACTATCTTGTCGATCATTTCCATTTTGTACTACTTGACAACCGGTGAGGTTATATTGCTTCAAAAGCTTCTGCAGGTAAGCAGTTTGGAGTATATGAAAAATTTGTATGCAATTTTAATATAATAATTCTTAATTATGAATTAAGGAGCAAATAATTCATCATCAAAATATTAATACTTTGAATGACCTGCAATTGGTTACACAATTAACCGTTCGACTTACGGTATTAGTCGCATGCTGGATTCGCCGAAAACTGCTGCTACGTTCTATAAACAGTGCAAACGTCATTCTCGAGTCGATGGAATCTTCGTATTATACGAAAAAATCGTATATTCTGCATTGCCTGGCTTTTCCAATTTTCCTCATTCTTCGAATTCTGGAGGCAACCAACTGGACCGTTAATTGCACGGAGTATAAGGCAGTAGAAATTTTGGGACACGGTCTTCTCCTATGGTCCAATCTTATTACCGACGTCGTCATGGTAACTGTCAATAAAAATTCAATTAACGTAACTGCAATTAGATGAAATTCAACTTCACAAGTCAAATAATCGACTGCTATAATAATTACTGATAATTTTTTATAATTAACAAAAATTCACGAGTCCTGCCATGGGATAATTAAAAACTACTATTCTATCTGCACGGTACAGCGTTACGTGATGCAATTGAAAATTTAATGGACCAATTAACTCTTTCTTTTTTCAATCAGATTCATTACGCTGCTCTCGCCTACTGCGTGAAGTTAGCCTTAAAAAATATCAATGATCACATAAGCCAGGAGATAATGGCGCCGACGCGGAGTGAAAATCCCAGGGATCAGCAAGTTAACGTTTCTGCTTTACCTTACTACTCTTATTTTCAATCTCAAGAGATTATGCCGGTATTGAATGGCGCCGAGAGTTTAATTAACGTTAAATTGAACAAGAGCTCTCGGAATGTTTCTCACCGTGGCAACAGCCATATTGGATATTCAGATACCATGAGAAAATTTAATCGCCAACTGTTGCCGGTACAGATGGATATAAAAAAATGTACAAAGTCTGAAGCATCCACAAAAATAAAATCGCAGAAAGCAAGAAACGCTCCTTTACATCGAATTACTGAATTTCTCGGTTGCAAAGTAATTATCGATAAAGTATTATTCCTATTTACTTTCCCTCTTTTAATAATTGCCTGGCTTACGTATATACCTAAGTGACTAGCTTGAGCATACCAGTCTATATATACATAGGTACCATCGAAGAAAGTGTACGATGAAGATGCGCCATAAATGAGCTCACTTTCTCAAATAAGAGACGAGGGAAGCTGGATTACCGTAGCTTCGATTATCCTTTTTTCCACTCGCACGAATTCTGCCAATAGGAAATCGATTTTGATCCGTTAAGGGTATTAGCGCGAAAGCCACTTGAGCTTCGGGAACAATGAAGACAGGTGGAAAGGAAGGCTAATCCCCCTCTTCCTTCATTCTCTCATTCCCTTACTATTTTCATTCCCCTTTGCCCTCTTATTGGCCAGTTTGGTTCCCCTGGTATCCTCGGCGTATCCTAATTCATCCCAGCATCCCTCTTCCGCATCCTGAAGACCCTGAAACAGTGTGCTGTAAGTATCCTGGTATAGCTGGACCAATAAATCTTCGATAGACCCACACCTCGTTTAATATAACAGCCACTCATAATCAGGAAAAAAAATAATTAAACCATACCGGAAGTGTCGTAATCATCCAACCGTAACCAACACCTGAATCATTTACCAATATATATTTTCCTTCCAGAATACAAGAAGAAGAGGCGTTAAGAATCCGGAAGAGGCTGACGCCCGAAAATATTTTTCAAAAGGACCGTCCCACGTTGGTACCAAAAACGATAACAGTTATCAAATATTGGAATTGATGTATCGATACATAAATATCGAAAGTCTGGTCAACAATATGGATTCTATATATAGAGTTCAATTAATGTCGATATTCTGGAGCGCACGGATATGCGGAATACTAGTAATCCACTCCTTGTTTTCTGATATAATCTCCGGCCATCCTGCAAATATGAAGAGACTCTTAATTGCCATCAATTCATTAGCCGTATTATTTCTGCCGTTGCTCCACGTGTGCGATCAAGCAGAGAGCGCAGTAAGAGAGGTGAGTTGAATATTATAAAATACCTTACTCTCGTCCTATCCCACTCCACTGAATTACAATAATTTTCTATCTCTTTCTTGAGCGTCGCGACGCCTCCATAAATTCAAAAATCAATTTTAACCAGTGGCACCATTTTCAATCCTCCACGAATTAAAGTGGCTTTTCAAGTAATCACGACTCCTGGGTAATATTTGATATCGATGAAACCCAAAGTGCAAACGTCCACGAAGTAGCCACCAGGTTGGCTGACTGGCTGGCTGACCCATATTGTTCCTCGATACGTTATCCTGAGTGTCAATAGCCAGACTCGCAAATCCCTGTGCCATAACGTCCCTATCAATCGGCAGCTTGGTCCATTGTACGGATGCAGAGCGGATTTCCGGTCTGGGAGAAAATACCGCAGCTGAGAGGACCTTGGACGGAAGATCATCAATGGTGAATAAGAATCGATAGGTATCCGATCTATAAATGGAAACGAATGAATTGGTTCACCTTGAATCAGACGTAGAAACGGTCATGAGAAGTGGTTGGAACGAGATGAAACGTGGATGTTGGGATAGTGGAAGGTGAAAGAGAGATGGAATAGATACACATATGTATACCGGTATTTCTATATCCAGGGTGGGAAAGAAGAAGAAGTTTCGAATGCCAGTGGACAAAAGGAATGAAACCATGGAAAGAGGAACTACTACTTGCATTCTTCTCAATCCATTCCGTTTAGTCGGCGACCCCTGAAATAACCCCGGAGACTCTCTTGGTCCTGAGTAACCTCCAGCTACTTGAACAGGGGTTGGCCATCCCGTAGGAATTTTAATAAGACTTAGAACGCTTTTTCCTATCCGAGTAATTATACACCTGGGATACCGACCTTCATATCTAATAGATCCTTCTGGACTATTTAAACTAGTCTCCACGGTCAACTTTAATTCCTGGCAGCTTTTTTTTCTCTACAGGCTCTTTAAGGATATTCATACTGTCGAGAGAAAAAATGACTGGAAAATTTTGAAAAACTCAACTGCTTTTCCCCTTTCGAATATTGGTTTCTGTGAGCATAAAGAAATTTTTTCATGAAGATGTATCGATATTGGATATCTTGTAGAGGGGGACAGAATGGCTCTTCATAGTCAAGCATCTGGGTCCAGTGAAATTTTCGAAATTTCTCAGGGAATTTTTTGTTGCATTTATTTTTACGATATTTAAATTTCTTCTGAAATAAATTTCCAGCATTAACTGTTTTGTATCCACCTTCAGAGATCCATTGTTCTCTCACCTGCCTAGATGCACTTTTAAGGATGCAATTCTAGTGAGAAATAAAAATAATAATCCTATTCCTTTTCCTTCGGCTAATCCAACCAGAATGACTATTACATATATTAAACTCAAAATTTTTGCATTTTACAGAGTTGGCAGACCCGAGCGGCGCTCTCGGCAGTAAATAATGGACGAGCATCCAAAGACTTTAATAGGAGTGTAAGTATACCTGGATATTGGCTATGGCTCTGGTTATGCATAGAATCAATCCAGAAGCAGGAATATTGAATTCAAATAGAGTTCCAATCCGGGTGTACAGTCCCCGTAAAATATATTTAACCACCAGTTATATATAAATATATACGACCAGTTTCAATGTTTGAAAATACAGGTCGAGCTTTTCATCGGGCAGTTGGAAACGATGCCGATCCATTTCGACGTGGGTCTAGGAAAGGCTGCCACTTTGCGTGAATTCCTTTCGGTACTAGAAAGATTTTAAAAATTCAAAAAATTATTCAAATACTAATCCACATTTTTTACAGCTCCTAATATCAACCGTCACAACCGTCATTGTCATGATACAATTTTCATCGTCGACATCAGCCACAGCCCTAAATACTACATCCGTGACCAACTTCACTTCATTACCCGATTATCCACAATCAAACTACACTAAATAATCGTTATTCAAAAAGTAGCACTAAACAGGTCTTCTACAGTTTCCATTTAACGAGCGAACAATTGTTTGAGGTTAACAGAGGCCAAAAGCTCTTTTTAAAAATATATTATCTCACCGGCACGCAATAACGAAATAACATGAGGTCAGTAGAGTGCAGTTATAAGTTAACTAGAGTGCAAAACTAAACGAATGGCTGGTTATATTACCGTGTATAAATATTGCTGCAATGTCGTGTACACATCGTCCTTTTCATTGCTGCTGCTTCGAAATCGCCCGTTGGCCCGGATTTCATACATTTTTCTTTTTTTTAAATACCTTTTTACAATCTTTTTATTATTACTTTTTGTTTTCACCCTCCACGCTTCTCTGCACGTGTACTCTAACTCGCAACGTATATTCCAACCTTTTTGCGAAACATTAGCAAAGAGCAGCATCAGCAATACGTTTTAATGAGAATGGAGCTTGAACTGCACACTAAGTGAATTGCTATGATTAATATTTCATCAATTCAATTTACAATTGCAACTCTTGCTTCAACCTTCACCTCCTCCCTACTGCCCCCTCGCCCACCATTCCCTCATTTTAGGATTAAACACAAAGCTTAAGGTATCACTACATACGCATACAGGCACTTAAAATTTACCTATCCAACAGAGATGAATAGGGAGATTGCCAATGGGCCGATATTCTTGAAACCAATTTTATTTTGGAGTAAACGCGCCACCTGA
>JARQTJ010000027.1:84416-101159 GCA_030142635.1 Trachelus troglodyta
TTTTTCTTTAGGATTCACATATTCTTTTATAAATTTGATCCAATGGTCTTCCGTTGCCTTTTCCGGGATGTTTAATCTTATCCGGCTGTTTTCAAATACCTTGATCTCTGAGACTATTATTATTATCACTATTATTCAACGCGAAATAAACGAGCAGCAGCTATAAATTATGCACCCAGTGTAGCAATGAGTGAGCAACAAGAAGAATCTGGCGCTGGCAGGAAACCTAGCGAAGCCTTCAAAGAGGTTAATGAGTAAAGATGCCAGTGAGAGCGAAGGAATGACTGAAAAGGAAAGAAGAAAAATATATTAAACAAAAACAAAGTGCAGTATAGAATTTTACAATGAAGAATGTCAGTCTTCGCAGTGGTCATGCGCAGAACCGAAAAAAGAAATAACCGACAGACATTGCGAAGACGGTAAGAAAATTTAAAAAATAATAAAACAAAAATATGATCAACCTCGAGAGTGGCGACCACTTTAAATTTTATATGAAATTTTGCCATTTATCATAATGTTTTAACAAGCCAACGGAAATCCCGGTTATAGTCCCACTTGAAACGTTCTCACGATTCACTCCGTAGGATCCTGCGGTTACATAAAGCCGGAGCTTCCGTTGCTACAGGACGCTGCTGTATTTCTGAAGAGGCATTTCGACGGCGGACGACGACGGCGCATCGGAAACTCTGCGAACCTCCTGAATCGAGAGAACAAGTGGAGGCATTAATGAAAATAGCTTCTACTATAATTAGATATAATTGCTCGTGCTTAACAAGACCTTACACTGTTTTATCCGTCTCGTTTAATTATAACGAATTTCGCTTCAACTTATTTCATCCTCGTATAAATTTTTGCCCCGGGTCTTCATTCTGGTTTAGTCTTCCTTCTTTTTATCCTCTTCTCAAGCACAATTTTTTTTCTCTTCCCTTCCTCGGCTTTCTTCTACCTTTTTTATTCTTCATCGGATCCACAACGTCCCTGCAATATAAAATCTCTCACGTATCACATACCATGTATCCAAACAGTTCATTCTACGAACCAAGGCGCCACGTAAATTTGGCAAACTAGGCGTACCAAGATGGCTGACTATCTGCATTTGGCAGATGTCAGATTCCCACAATTTCCTTTGGGAAAACAGCAGAGTAGCTATTCTGACACCACGGAAATTCCGTGGTTCCAACATAGCAGAAGCAAAGCAATTCTAAGGTCTAAGGGTAATATATATGTGTATATAAATATTATATATATATTAGTTAGGTTAGGCGTTAGATTAACTCTGAAACGGCTGCCGTCATACAAAAAGAGCCACATCAAACAGACGTCAAAAAGCTACTCATTATGGAAAGCACCTCATCATTAAATTTATTAAACCTTTTATCGATACTCATCAGTGATCTATACGCATAAAATATTACGAGCGACCAGTATCTATGGTTGTCAAATGTATCCGCCCGCCCCTTAAACTCTCATAAAGGATAATTATTAAAATGATCGCTTTGCAGGATTAAAGGTTATTCGTTGAAAGAATCATTAAATTCAATTTATTCGATATACTTATTGAAAATTATTAAAAAGGTTAGTGCTTTCAATATCGTTATTGAATGCGCCATGGGCATGAGCCGATTATGATCATCAGGATCGTTTTGCAGTAATAATTGCAAATGGCTGGCAGAGTCGATCGGACGGAATAGTCAGTATGGTCTTTCTATAGATTTATGAATTAAATTTTATTCCCTGATTAATATTAATCCTGTCTCTATATGCTACAGTGCGTTTCGTCCTGTCTTTATGTGTATTTATATAGTTACGTATGGTATGTACGTATCACATTGAGAAGTTCGGGAAAACAAATCACGTGCAATTACGATTATAATGCTAGATAAGAGGGAGGAACTTTGATCGAGATCCTGAATACTAAATCATTTGTGATTTTACTTTAGTTCGGCTGGAAATTAACCCTCGGATGGATCCTACCCTTAATTAGAATGCTGCGGTGGTAATCCGTCAGATGGGAACAGGTGCTTCCTGATAGGGATCTATACACGTGCTTTGGCGAACGTACAGGAGGGAAATGTCGGTCGCTTTGAGTACGAAGATTGTTCGGGAATGGTCGGGAAAGCTCGTCAAGAAATTACACCCTGTGAATTCGCGTGACTGGAAACGTTGAAATTGCTTTTTTCATAATTTCTTTATTTATTTCTGTATTATTATCAATTTTTTAATATTTTATCCCTTGTCTTTTCGTAATAAAGTTTTTGCTTTTTTTTAAATCGCGTCACCCTCTCTGACGACCATCACGTGAATTGCGTCAATTAAACTTGGACGAAAGTCGATTTCCTTTCGCGGATGAAAATCGCTCGTTGGATATCGCGACGAACTTGTGTTTTTTTTCAGCTTTTGACGACAGCTTTTTTTTACGAAAAAAATTTTACCTTTGCGCATTCTTTTAGATCTGGCTTTTACGCCAAATCCCATTTATTCGCGAGCTTCGCTAGACTCGTTTGACGGGGAGTATACAAATTTTTGTTTAGTCTCGCACGTGGTTTCATTGTTGAAATTTTTCTACGTTATGCATAAAAAAAAGCTTTATTATGATGCGCAAAATCATGTATTAAATTTGAATCGAACAAACATCACGTATAATAAATATCAACATTTTGTCAGCCAATCAACAACTGGGCTTGTCACGTCTATGTCTATCAGAGTAAAGTGATTGGGACGCGCTTTTACAAAAAAAAAGGTCGAACTAGAATAACTGAGTGAGGGTGAAAGTAGGTCGATACGAAAACGGTAAAACAGGGTGCGAAGGTGAACAATTTTCGAAAAACAAATAGTCGAGACACTGTCCCTTAAAAGAGGGTTCAGACCTTCCAGCCCGAATGTCTCCCCGATATCATATTACATCCAGACGCAGATCCCATCTGCGTTATCAAAACACCGAAAAATCCCTAGCTGACACATTTTTCAGAATCTCATCGATTCCTTGTCAGTGCTTACAGTACAAGTAAAATTTCCACCCTCAAGCCTCCCACGTCCCGAAAAGCAACGCTAAGGGACGTTATAGATAAAAATAAATTTCAAAAAGTATGCAACAGTGGATGGCAATTAAAAATAAAAATGTCCACTAAATTATACCAAGTGTAACGTGCAAAAAAAATCATACAAAAACGCCCAACAATTTTTACAAAAATAAAAAACTCCTTTTCCCAAATATGATCTTAAAAATAAATTTAAAAATTATATAACTCCTACGCGACAGTCTATCGCTCTTCATCGAGAAAATTTTAATGCTATCCATTCATCCATTCAAGTCAATAGTTAATTTGATCCTACGTGACGTAACCGTCAGCGAAATACGTCACGTCTCACAGAAACGAATTTGGCCCGTATTCTTCATAAACGACGATTTCCACTTTACGATAATGCCCCCACTCCAGTAAGACAGTCCATTTCTAGGTACTACATGTGACAAAAGAAAATCGTCAGACAAAAAATACTCTATAGAAAGTAGCACCTTGTGATTAAATTTATTTAAAAAGTAAATACGTCACCTGCTCCCCAGTTTATTATGAAATTTTCAAAATATTTGTATAATTAGCCTGAGTGATGGTATTCGGGCGTGGCGAGTTCCAGGGCGTCGCGACGCCAGCCGTACAGGTACACATCCCTGTGTCTGGTTGTTCTAACTCCCAGCATACTCGCTCGATAACAGGGTCACTCTGTCAAAGCTTATCCGGCCGACGCTGGGCGTCCATCCTGCATATACATATATATATATTTATACATATATAACTACGTATATAAAGTACATAATGTAGGCAGAGATATACATAAGGGTATACGTCTATATATCAGAGTCATAATGTACATATTATATATATACTTCTACATAAAGGGAGAGACGAACCTGCCAGGAAAATGTCACTAGGCTATCTGGTCTCTATTGGTAAACGGCGATGTATCCTAGTGAAAATGCAAACCCACTAGCTCTATTTTCCCATACGTGAAATGGATTCGTGGTCGTGAAGCGTCGCGGCGCGAGGAGTCTCGGTCGTAGGTGAAAATTGATGGAGAGTACCTAGGGTTAAATTAAGGCAATCAATTATGTAAGGAGGTCCTGAAGAGTGGACAGGTCCTAATCGAATCCTTTTGTGAGTGCGAGCCTATCTGGGCCAAAGATGCGCACGTTATAGTCACACCCTATACAGTATATCTTGACTGTCATAATTTCATTTTCTTATAAACACCTACACTGTACACCCTATATATAATTTAGTTTAACCCCTGTCTTTTTTCTTTGGTTCCACCTCATAGTGACTCTAATCGCACGCAGGACCCAATTCCGCGGTACTTATTGAACAAAATTCCACTTTCCGGCTGAATTTTTAATGGGGGAGTCTTTTCTTTTATTGCTTCGAGAAGACTCATGGATCCGGGGATTCCCCGAGTCTTATAGGTATTTTCTATATTACGGAATGCGAGGGTAAGACCAATTCGAGTTTGCTGATGAGTTCGAGGTTGTCCCCTCCAAAAAAATACGTATATTTTATTAATACCATTTCGGTATGGAATTTGGTTGATTTCGGTGACGATTATAGTGAATTGGTGCGACGGTGACGACGCTATATTGTTTTAATCCAAATTTCTTAACCGGTAATAAAAATTGACGTGGCCGAATGAAAAAGATTTATCAGGAAGCTGTCACGCTATGGTTCTTTCTCTGATTTTTTTCTTCTTCTTCCTTTTTCACCCTTCCCGAACGAGGACGTCATCTCCGTAAGTACTGTCGGAGACTGAAATATATTCCACGTATGAACCACGACGTGGAAACTGTTAGATGATATATCGATGACTGTACGGTTAGCGCGAATATATTTAGAAAAATCTTCAGAGGCCGTTCCCAATGCGTGATCTTCTATTTTGAAAGGCTTAGGAACTGTTTTCAATATCGACGACGCTCTCTATCCGTCTCCCCTTTTCCTCTAAGTCTCGCTTCGCGCCACGACTTCGTTTATCAATAATGCTAATACGGAAGCCTCATATTTCCAGGGAATTTTGACGCTAATGACTTGGCTCTCTGCCCTGATGACACGTCCCCCTGACCACGTTGAAATTCATCCATATATCCCCTTCTCCATCGTCCATTTCTCTCCACCCACCACGCCGCAGAATGTTTATAATAATTCATAATTAGGGGAGACATATTTTTCGAAAGACTTCCGGCACCGCTATAAATACCCTTTTACACCGGGCAACGTTATAATTCCATGAATAAACGATCGTCGCGGTTTAATATATCGCATATTGCTCAACCGGTTTTACGCAATTAAGAATAAAAAGGATAAAGCGTGAGATATAAGATAATAGAGACTGTCGTTCCTTAGCAACCGGAAATACCTAATTTTCTAAAACGCTTAAATAGCACGGACGAAGATGCTGAGGATGTACGATTGTTTGGACTGGACCGTTGCACCGGAATGACATCTACATGATGACGTGGGGTGTAGAGGGTGGTAGTAAAGAAGATGAGCCGAGTACAGGGTCCAGACTGGTAATCAGGAATCCAATAAGAATCAAGCCTCGTGGACATTTCCGGTGATCCATCGCAGCGACTTCCTGCGGTATCGCGAGAGCGTAAGCGATCCACGAATCATGAGGATTGCAACATGCGAAGAGCGATGGACCGGATGTGCCTGGATGGTTCTGAAACGTCCGACGTCCGCTTCTGGAACGAGAGAGAGCAAAAAGACGATGAGAAAGAAAGAAAAAAAAATATGAATATTAAAGGAAAAATAAATAGCGTACAGTTCGAGCTTGCATTCCTTGCGTATGCCTAAATATTCTCCACCGGGTCTATTAATAACTGTCGTGGAAACTTGCCGTCTCGTAGATGGCGACACCGTCGCTCCTTCGCATTAACAGCTTGACAGCGGTCTTACGTCACCACGGCTCTCGTGATAGGGTCATTCGGGATCACTTGTGACCCCGAACATTTTTCTTTTCTAACCTCTTGCGGATGTTATAGGGGTTGTAGACAGGGGGTGTAAAGGAGAATATAAATGCTTCTTAGACTTGGGACTATACTCGGTGTGTCAGATTGGAATTGTATTTTTTGATATGTTAATCTAAAGTGATTCTTTTTGTTGTTCATTTTGGAAATTGACAAGGAGAGAGAAATTTTTGACAACGGAAATTAAATGTGTTTAGCTGCCTGACCGTGTCAGCTGTCTCAACGTGCTAACTCTGTATATGTCTTTATATGTATACTCATAGTCATAGACTTGAAACGCGTTAAGCGTGGAAATTTTATTGGCTGTAGGTACGAGATTGTGCTACTTTTTTTTTACGGAACATGCGATTTCGCATTTACAATCGATAGGAAGTTTCGCAGGTAAGCATGCGCGTTTCTAATGACCATCAAAGTTTACGGTTTGACGTTTTACCGCGGGCGGCATAATTTTATATTCATGAACATCGGCCATGGCACTTGGCTACTTCAAAGCTAGAAATGTGTTCCTTCATTCGGTGGCATAGACGACACTCGAACGAAATTATTTACAGTGCGTAAGATCCACAGATAAAATAGGCTGAATAAAAAAAAAGCGTTAAGAAAAAAATGGTTTACACATACAGTATGGAATACACGCAACAATCATCTTTAATCGATGTAATGAATTCTCAAAAATTCTACAATCAGCCTAAAGCTGCTGGGGATAATCGGCTCTAAAACCAAAATCCTCTGCTCAAAAATACCTGCCAAAAAATATTCTCGATGCAGTTGTAAAATACAATTGTGCATGTATCGCTTGTTCAAGACGATGGTCAAGAAGACAACGAAATCCTGTAAATGTATGAATATTATCTTTGACATTTCACCTTGGTGACCTAATTATGCAGTGAACGTAATGCACTGGGCCATCACAAAGGAAAGGAAGCGTCGGAGCGCCATAGTAGTTTTAATTAAACCACAGAATCGAGGACCGTTTGTACAAACGGTTCGCTTCGCAGCAGACAAACAGCTTGAAGCCGGAGGGCGGAACTGAACGGCATTGTTCACGAATTAGCTCAAAGGCGTAGCCACCGTCAAAAGTTGTATTTAATCTCCGGCGTAACTCGTTTACGCATAATCAGAGATCCGACATCAAAGAAAGGCATTAAGACGAGGTGAACGTGAAATAATACTTGTGTGGGCTGTGCTATAAAAAATAATGAATTAAAAAAGAAATTTTGAGGGATGAAATCAATGGGAATATTTTAATGGGACTTCTGGGATTCAGGTAGAGAAGGGTCGGTCTTATGGGGATGATATGATCATTTTATACGTTAAAATCTACTATATTCATATACATACGTTCAGATTCTCGAAATTAGCTCCGACTGGATATTCAGAAGGGTAGTTCCATTTGCTCTCTAGGAGTGTGCATTAGGCGTTTCAGTTTTACATGTGATGGGCTAGCTAGGTAGACACTTGGATATCCGGTACCCGGTTCAATTTCCACCTTGGCGCCGTTTCGTAGCCCAGTTTCCTCCTGGACCACCCCCTGCGAACGGCGTAAGTGATGTACTCGGAGAAATTAGCGTAATGGCCTCAGATTACCCGGATTACACCCCCGAGTGTCCCGCCTCATTTGCCCTTCGCGGATAATGACCCGCTAATGGTGATCTATTTCGAGGACAACGTGGATCGAGGGTCTTTGGTCTTTGAAAAAACATTGTTTTTTTTTCCCTTTTAAGTAATTTCCTGAGCCTCCGGACGAGAGATTTCCAAGAATCTTTAATATACCTGAAATACTTGCGAGGGTGGAAAATCTTGGAAGATTAATGAAGATTAGACTGAGACATGAAATTGATTAGATTAGTATAGGCTGCATCGTTACCGTCTTGGGTATAAAAAATATGTGAAAATTCTATCGTCGTTTTTCAGCGATGCCAATTGGTCGTCGCCATCGTCATTCGATTCATGCAATTTGCCAAATGACGTACGAGTTCACGTCGTACGGTAAGTTAGGAAGATTGCGTTTACTTTATAAATGTGAAGATATTAAATAATTTTTTAATCGTGCAATCATTTTTAATGGTGCAAAAATAATTAGGGTTTTTAGTACAATTCATGGCTTCCTGAAGGTTTCCGCGTTTTGTCGGCATTTCGCAAACGTCCCAGTCTGCAACATCAGGGCTGAGGTAGGTCCGAAACAGAAGCTCCTTTTTTTTCTGCTTAAACCTTAAATACTGATGCTCGTTGTTCCGGAACACTGTAACAAGTGACCTAACATTTTAATAGACCAGCTGATCGATTCAAAATCTAGTAAAAAAAAATCAAATCTCAAAACTAAAATTATGGTTTTTATTAAAAAGGCTTTTAACGGAAGCTCCAATTATTTTTTCCACCCATCTAATACAATTTTACTTTCTTTTACCGTTTCTCCATAGTCGATTATGCGCCGAATAAATGACTGATTGTACTGTCGAACGCAAACAGAATGAGCAGGAAATATTGTCATCCTGATGGAAAGACTTCATCGTCACATGTATTTAATAATTTAGAAACCCTGCTGTGCCTTGACGGTTATTAAATTATGAAAAAAGTTAATTACGCAATTCCAACGAAGGATTAAAAGAACATAGTAGGCAGAACGGAAGTGACTAGCACCCAGATTAAATTACCTAAAAGATATAATCTATGCCACAGTAGGACAAATGGATGCCCACCGTCAAATTCATCCCAGGAATTCAAGTAAGTCGTAACTAACTTTACGGGGGCGTATCTGTGCGGCTACTGTCACGGAGAAGGTACTGAAGGACACGGAACGCGGTACAGCAGCCTCACCAAAACCCAACCAGACCCACATCAGATCAGAGTCATGACTGGATGAGCAAAAGAGGGCTCGCCGTATCCTGGTTCTGTGTGTTGGTAAAGGATGAGGGGACCAAGGACCATAGACCAGAAAAAGGGTCGGATAACTAACATCTCGGCCTTGTCCTGAATCCTTTGGACCTGCCTGTACATTATATCCGGTACTTCGTCTCGTAGATTCTATCGCAAGCTTAATAAATTAATTATACTGCCGGTAAGCGCGACACGCACTTTCCCACCCCTCTGAGCTCTACTCTTGCGTAATGGTCCACAAATTATGCAGTTCTTCTCAATTTCCAAATATCCTATACTAATCTGAAACGGTTGGTGATTTAAAAAATTTTAATTAATTATCAAACCTGAATAACATTGGATCCTACGGTACTCACGGAACTGACTTGTGATTCCCCTTTCTACTGTAGGTCAGATCACGAAAGTTCCTTGCACGAATATAGAGAAGAGAGTGTCTGATTTCAGAAAGTTGGATCATGCGATTGTGGACAAAAAGGAACGTCTTCAAAGGGTCCTAAAAATTTTGAGACTCCAAGGTACGTGTATCTGCAAGATAAAAATAGTGAATAACATTACACTTGGCACGAACAAGATATGCTTCATTAAGTTCAATATATGAACTAACGCAAATTGTTACGTCAATAGCTTTTTTTTACTTAGATCTTATGAAACATCATTCCTAGCTCTTACTTATGATTTGAACTAATGTTCAATATGATTTTATACCGTGAGACAAATGTTATGAAGATAAAAATCCAACAGCCACATTCACCCAGGATGTTCCTTGGTACCTGAGAATAATGGTGCTTTAGAATCGAGCACTGCGAATCGAACTTACCGATGTCATTGTCAGCATAGCGACCGTAGCGCTATTTGTCAGTCGAGAGAGTTGAAGCTGGACGACAGAAGCAGCAAAAGTGCAGAAAAGATGGCAGCTCGTCCTACGCTGAGAAGGAAGATTGAGGATCTGCGAAAAGGTAACAAGAAGAGTAGTAACCGTGGTAAGTGGAACGAGGATCTTCCTTGGCTACTAGGAAATGGGTATATCCGAGAACATTTTACAACCAGTCCTCTCGATATTCTCCAGCCATATCTTGTCCCGTAATCCCCGAAGAAACTTTTACTGCGAGGCAAAACCAAGAATCTACTTTCGAAATTTGACGAAAGTTCGTCGCTCTTACGACTGAGACGCTATGAGATTTTTTAATCTGGAACACAGATTTATTTATTAAAGTAAAAGTAACAAATGAGTCCATT
This sequence comes from Trachelus troglodyta, assembly GCA_030142635.1. Classification (NCBI taxonomy): domain Eukaryota; kingdom Metazoa; phylum Arthropoda; class Insecta; order Hymenoptera; family Cephidae; genus Trachelus; species Trachelus troglodyta. The sequence continues at coordinate 94,540 of JARQTJ010000027.1, forward strand.
GAAGTAATGAATACTATGATTTAGAATGCCTCAACTTTCAATGTATATTCAAATATAAAACCTTTCAAGCATTTCAACTTTCAAATTTCAGATTCTTCACAATAGCCGCCATCTTGGTTACAAGTTTTTACTTGTAGGTAACACGGCACGTGATTTCATAAAATAGTTCTCAAATCGAACTCTGAAGCTACCTATACTGTACTCCCCATAACTTACTCGAAGAATCGACTTGCAAGTAGTTTTCACTACGTGAGAATTCTGGAATATTCATAAACGAAAATCCTCCAGCTTGCTGTACCTCTATAGAAGCCAAGTGAATTCTTGTCAAACTAAGTGCAAATGAATTATCATGAAACAAGGTATTAAACGTATTCTGAACTCTGAGCAAGGTATAGAACAAATTGACGTGACTTTACAACCAATAGTAAAATACTATTAAGGCAGGCAATACCCCAAAGGTAATTCAAGAGATATATCAAACCAACCTCAGCAGTGTCCACTGTCATTACTGGGGACTGTGAAAATAATAAAAGTAGAACAAAGCAGAAGAAGTGGTTAGCGAGGTAGAAAGGAAAAGAAGTGCAGGGCAGATAAACGAGGTGCATTAGGAACCTCAGGCAGTTCGTAATGAGACATAAGGTGGAAGCAGGTTACTCCATGTTTCCTACCCAAGGGAATTCCAATTTATCCGTTTCGCCTGCTTTGTTTTTATCCCCACCACTGGAGCCATCGTCTCTTACCAGCAGTAACACTGCCCCCTGGAGAGGATAGCTTTCCTTTATTACGTCTTTGATAAATTGTACTGTCCTGCCGCAATTCCATCTGAAAAACAATAATATTAATAATAAGAAGCTGCATTATCGAAGCAATGAAAAATATATTAATATTTAGTCATTTTTCTGCACAACCTTTTATGCACTTGAAACAAGCAAAATGAAGTTGATAAAATTAATAATGTCGTTGTGTCGCTTTGTCAAGAAATTCTTGTGTGGAAGAATCCTTTCTTTGATCCATAACAAAAATACTCTCAATCATGTATTCATGAGAAGAAATATATACGTATACATACATATATGCATATATATATCGGCGAAACTGCTGGATATAACCTTGGTAACTGGAGCAGGTGAAGATAAATATGAAGTACCTCCTCAAGATGCCCTCCCAGAGTTTGTTACCTTAGGACCTTGCGAATATTACGTATTTTAGCAACTGCAGTCATTCTTAATAAGAATGAATTCTCATAATTAAGCACTTTCATGAATCATAATTTACCTATTTGCGTATATTTATTTAAGCTTTGACGCAGTTACCGGCCACGGTTTTAATGAGAATAAATCTTTTTAGGTTTCAACCAGAAAAAAAGTTTAGAATTTATCGACTTTCCCTTTAGTATCTTTTTCAAATGCAAAAAACCCAACGATTCGATAATAATAATATTGTGCATAAATTTCGTGCATTCCTACCGTTATCATCTATCCTCAAAATATTTTATCAGTTTATCTTACCATGTTTATTTTACCAATATCACAGTTTCTCTCAGGCTGATACACCTTGTATTTTTAGGTTGTTTATACACGAGCAAACCGAAGTCACTTCGCTGTCAAATTGCAATTTTCTTACGTGTGGTGGTCGAATAATTTCCGTAATGGTGCCATTAAGTTTGGTCTAGGTCGAGCCCAAGCTAACTGTATTACCGTAAGGACAAGTTTCTCAAGGAAATGGAAATCCATTTGATTCGCAAGAAGTTCCAGTGCCTGGTACATGCATCCAATACCGCTGAAGTATTTTCGTTAAAACTTTTCACCGCGACGGAAATGAACTTGCACGCAAGAGATTCAAGAGCTTCGGTGTTCCTCGACTCTGTAAGATAAAATTTTTTATATATTATAACGCAGTGAATAAACGTGCTTTTATCGACAATAAATCTAATACAGTAGAGTACCTGTACGAATTCTTTATCATTTCCTCAAAGATTTACCTTTTTTTTCCCGGAAATACTAGAAATTTGTGACGGGTTAGTTTTCGGATCGCTGTCAAAACATCTATTGTACACAGAAGCTATTGGAACTTAGAAATCCGACGATTACGTGGGTTTAGCTTGCGAATATCTGTTTCGGGCGGAAAGTGGATATCCAAACCAGGAGAAACAATTTTGAATTCGTCTGGTAGATCGTGGCTTCAGAATTTCTAGTCTGAAACTGTATCCAGAAGACTTGTTTAAGTCAGATTACTGGATAATTGGAGCAATGAGGATCTTGAGGAAACTCAAAGTGGAAGACAATCCTCCTCGTTTCTATAACTTGTTCCGGTACTCCCATTCAGGTAAAACTATCTTCACGTCTCCTTACCCCATCTGCAAGACAGACTACTTAATTAGTATTAACAATTAGGTAAGAGTTAAACGTTAAGTAGTAACCGACTACGTACACCAGACATTGAAACCTTCGAGTACGGAAAGATACGAGGAAGGAAAAAGTTTAAATAGAAACTTGCATTATTTAAAAAAAATCGATGTAAAAAAATGTTATTAAAGTTATAATTGAAAATTGGTGATTTTATTATCATTTAACCAGTCCGTTATGAATCCATGAATGCTCTCTGCCAGCAAATTAAACCCGCTGAAAGGCAAACATTGAGGTAAAATTATATATGACAATTTTCAGAAAAATGATAACACTAGATAAAGATTATACAAAGTACCATCTCACCAGCGTCGTATCAGTAGAGAATGAAATATCATTTCAGCGTTACAATTAATTAGTCAACTAAACATTCGGTAGCACGTGCCTTCTCTGTTTCTCCGTCAGTGAACTCTCATCTATGTCCGCAATTAAACTTGGCTACTATCCAACCTGAAATTACTCGTAAATCAGATTAAAGTGTCTCTGTGTACAATAAACACCAACCCAATTTGCCCATACAAATGCATATTCATTTAAACCAGTTTATACCAACAAAAGCAATTGGCTATTCGCGAAATGAATTTTCTATAGAAATTTTCAAAAAATATATCTACCTCGTATAAACGAAATTATGCATACGCTGTATATAAGCAGCACAGTCGCCATTAGCGTTACTGCAAAAAAAAATCCGTATAGAAAAGAAAGTAATGCTCCCAAGTAATTAAGGCCAAGTTCGCCTGTTGCTGCCAGAGAATAACTGAATTTCCAATGGACGATCCCAGCTGGGTGGCACGTACTGTTGTTATCTGTCACGTTTCGCAAAAATGGTCTCGGAAAATTGCACAGGAGTTGCGTTTGCGGTCAAACATGGAAATATGATAAATATAAGGTCCGTGATGGATGCTTGCAAAATGACCACCCCAAAGTAGAGGGTTGCTTTATAATAGATACACATACGTATATAGAGAGTATCCACAGGGAAATCTTATACATTTAAGTGGTCCAAAGGGATGGAAAATGATCAGCTGAGTTGAGAAAGCATCGCCATGATGGCACCGGGAAATTGAGGAGATGATTTAGTACCATCCAAGTCCTAATTCTCATTGTTTAACGATACTCGTCAAATTTGCATTGTACTAAGTGAGTGAGCGATGGCGCAAGCAGCCACGATGTGTTACCTCGCATTAAAACACTGAACACGTACAGACCTGCCATAGTGATAAGTAGATCAGTGCAGATGCGTACAAAGTTACCCATCCGCCAAAAAAATTATGGGAATATTATATATATTGTGACGTCATTCTCCTGAATCGCGTCCCAAAAATTATAAATTACAATTTTTTCTCCCTACCTGAGCTCCGCACGACAATCCACCAGCGTAATTTTGCCTAAATTACTAGTCTTAAGGTTTCCGTTTGTGAGCGTCTATTATCGTCCTTTATGATTTCTGATTTGCCGTCTATGCTACCTTATCTTTTACTTTCTGTTACGCTATCTTCTATCTCGACTCTCGAGTCTTTCTAAACAGACATAAGGGCGTGAGGACAGGACAACATCATGATGCCTATTGAGGATTTTGTGGCTATACCGTTTGGCTGTTTGATGCCGATTTTGAAGATTTTGTGGCTATACCGTTTGGCTCTTTGATGCCGATTTTGAGGATTTTGTGGCTATACCGTTTGGCTCTTTGATGCCGATTTTGAAGATTTTGTGGCTATACCGTTTGGCTCTTTGATGCCGATTTTGAGGATTTTGTGGCTATACCGTTTGGCTCTTTGATGCCGATTTTGAAGATTTTGTGGCTATACCGTTTGGCTGTTTGATGCCGATTTTGAGGATTCTGTGGCTATACCGTTTGGCTGTTTGATGCCGATTTTGGGATTTCGCACGAGGGACAACCTGAGAAGGTGCCAACGCCGTCTCCACCGATCACGAGGCGCCCGCCGGTTTCGCCGACCTGGAGGTCGCCGGAATCCTGCTGCTGCCGTTAGGCCAAAGAAGCCCTGGAGTACCCGGGAGGGGACTCCGACGTTTCCGTCGGCCAGCAAGGGCTGCTCTCTGGACCCATCCGCCGCCGATACGGCCGGCAGGGAGATGAGGTTTCCTCCCTGGCCCGCCTAAGGCCTGCCACTCGCCTACGACAGCGCCTCCGTCTGGCTGAGAAGCCGTCTGAGCACCCTCAACCCGTAAGGCCCAGCGTGCTTCGAGGGCCATGCCGACAGGATCGCCGTTCGTGTTCACTCGGCCGTTTCCGCCGCTGCGCGTCGACGCTCGGGGGAGCTCGGCTGCCTTCGTCAACGTTCGTCCCGTTCCGGTGCCGTCCCGCCAAACTTGAGCCCGCTTGCTGTCGATCATCGATCGAAGATTCATTGTCGTGTGAAGCCTGAGAGCGAACGGACGTGCGAAAGTACCGAAAGAGCGAAAAAGAGAGATCGAGAGAAATATTGAGGGGAGATCCTTGTTGCCGTTCTTGCTGCCGTTGAGAGCTGCTGAATTAAGCTATCTGCTACCCTTGCTTGTCTTTTCTTTGTGGTGAGATCTTTCGCTTATTTTAATATTTTCCAATTTTCTTGTTGAAGATTATCAACATGTGCACGGCGAAACCATCCGTTTCGCCGGTGACGAATTTGCCTTGCCGTTATCGGGCGAATGTCGTTCCGCCTGTATCGTATAAAGGACGATAGTACCGTTATAACTTTGTATTCTTGAGCTTCCGATTTTGCGTTTTCTTAAATTATTTATGATTTCTATCTTTTCTGTAATTAACGAATTTTCTGGAATCTTCGCCGAATGGAAACGTGAGAATCTGCCTGCCTGAACGTGCGATCACGGATTGACCGGCTTGGTCGTTCTACAGCCAGATTCTCTCGCTACCAACTTATAATATTGTGTCGATTATTATGGGCTATCGTTTACCGTAAATTATTATTTTTTTGACTGTGTCTAATTTGGGATTTTCGAATCATACGCTTTGTTCAAGTCAGTGGCGAGCCCACGCCGTCTTAATTCCGATTACTTCTATGCATACTGTTTCTGTAATTTTCCTTTTTTCGAATTGGGCTAAGTTAACTGAATTCTTTTCTTAACTCTTTGGTTTGCTGAAATATGCTTCCAATTTTAATATTCCTAATTTTATATGCGATATCTTCCGTTTTTCTTTCTGTAAATTATTGCTGGTGTTTCGAATCTAATTATCGTTGCCGAACCTTGGTGTATTCTCGCTTTTCTATCGCCATTTCAATTTTCCGAATTTTACGTATCGCGAACGTCCCTCTAACGCCGCGCGCCAGGCGCCCTTCGAGGTGACCTTGGTGTTTCCGTTCCTCGACGCCAAGTCTTTTGCCGGTTTCGAAATTGTACTACCCGTTCCGAGAACGTTTGACTGTTGCAACGATAATTAAATATTCGTTATAATATTTTATATTTTTCTGACTGTGATATTTTTGTGTGTGCCATATTTGCTATTTAATTTATTGTAAGCTTTTCTATTTTATTGTAATGATTTTTCTGTGTTCGCGAATTTAAGCTTGCGTTAACGAACCCGCCCGTATTATCCTTTTTCGGGTTCATACGGATCTATAATTTCTTGTGCTTGACTCTTTCGTATTACTATTGCCGATCGCGGTTATTATTTCGTGCGTGCGAGAATTGGAACCGCGCAGTCGTTCCGCTGCCGTTCCTTGCGTGCCAATTTTCGTTAATTTATTACTAGCGTGTTATTTTATTTCAAAGCTAATTTGTTAGTTATTCCGCGTACGTATCTTATTCCGACTTTACTAATTTTTCGTGACTATCGTTCGTGAAGTATCGCGCACGCGTCGCACTTGCGTGTGCGCTCTCGCATAGCGCCTTCGCTGCCGAAATTTTCCGATAAATAGGATGCGCCTATGCTTTTCTTAAGTTGTGTTTAGTTATCCTTATTTCTTTTGCATCGTATAGCTTTCGATTCTGAACTCTGATTATTGTGAATGAATTTTACGACCTTTGTTGACTATGCTTGGCTTTCGGTCGCACCCCTGATACTCCCGGATTTAACGCTTTTGTAATTCCGTAATGATTCTCTAAACTATTTCTATTTTGTTTCTGCTTAATACAGCTCAGGCCCGTTAACTTATTACCTTGGATGATTTCATTTTATAATTTCTTATCGCCTTCCTAAACTCCCTTGGCCGGTTTTCCTCGTCCTTACCTCTTGAACGCCGCGACGCTTCCGAC
>JARQTJ010000027.1:101259-149237 GCA_030142635.1 Trachelus troglodyta
TGGCGCCCAACCTACTTTTTCGCTTTTGCCGAGACCACTTACGTTCCCGATTCCGGATTTATCTAATTTCGTTTTGCGGACGACAGAAAAAACGTCGCAATATATATATATATATATATATATATATATATATATATATATATATATTCAGACATTGTACTCTTATCACGCTTTCCGTCCAGGAATTAACTGTTGCTCCGTTATCCCCATACCGCCAGTTAATCCTTGAATAATAGGTACACACGTATCCTTACAACTTGCTGTAACTGCACGTAGAAAATTCTTTGTTCTATGACCACGCAGGATACAATGTTAGAACAAAAGCTTTGCATTGAATTATCACATGAAACAAAAGTTTAAGTTTATCGTGTTACTTAGGCAAGTATAAATTTAAAACAAACAGCTTCAAAGTACTAGAGCATAGTTAAACACGGATTCGATATTATTGTTACCAGACTGTAGGATTCTTGGTGTCAATCCTCATTATTATTTTAATTGGTATAACGACACTTGTATGTCTAAAACACATAATATATGAAAACTAGTAGCCTCTTGTAGTAGCGAAGAAACTTAACGGCAACTTGTCATGACACGACTGTTCTCTACTTTACCGACGGATGGTCGCGAAATCAAGATGGCGGTAGTATCGAGAAAAACTTCAGTCATATGAGTCACAGCAGAGTGCTCCGTGTTGTTGAGTGATAACTTCGCGTAAATACTATCAAAATCTCAATATTTAAGCAGCTGAATATTCCGTTAACCATTGATTCATTATTCGCTATCTACGGTTTTGGTGAGTCATTCATATTTTTTCTTTTGTGTAATGTCGCAACGTCAAAACGTAAGTTTCTAGTGAATCCTCCTGTCATGGCGTCTTCGCTTGCATGCTGTTATGACTACGATTGTTATCGTTATGGTAATGAACTCCTTCAACGCTGAATCCTTTTACACTGCTTTGTATAATCTTTGTTTTATGTGATAATATTCATGTGAATTTTATTCGATGACTGTCACAAGTTTGCACAGGATGGCGTCCACGTGTCTTATTTTCATATCGTTTAATTACACCAGTAAATAAACATGTTCAGGACTCCCTACGCCCTAGTCAATTGAGATAATGAAAAAACGTGTCATATAAAATAATAATAACGTACATTATTGGATATTCTATAAAATCCAGTAAAAATTTTAAGGAACGTCCAAATAATTTACAACGGTAGCTTCTCAAAAGTTTATCACTTCGCAAAAATATTCTTCAGACTGATTTGATTCAAGTCTGCGCGTCTAGGGTAAAATATATATGTATATATATTCTATTATTAGTCACATAAAAATAGTTCCATGAGAGATAAGTCGAAGCTGTAATTAAAAAAAAAGAAGAAAGTTATTTGCTAAACAGGAAAACTATCTTTAAGATTTTTAAGTAATACGTATACGTTATATATATAAATCTTCTATCGATTTTCAAACTGGAATAAATAACACCTGTTGGTAACACAAGACGTTTCACGATTTAAGTACTTCATTTCGATGAAATTTATATGCCAGCTCTTTCTCCCTTTATCCGATGCATATGCATAGATGCTATATACAAATAGTATATACGTAGAAATACTGTTTTTGTGCTATACTACTCATCGTATTTAATTAGTCCGTGCGCCGACGTAACCAATAAAACTTTTATTTCGTATACCGCGAAAAAATCGTTTACTTTGAATTTTTACTATATTCAAATCAAATGCTTTCAACGGCTTTTATCGTCGTTCGATAATGAAGACTCGTGTCGCTCAGAATAACTCAATACTCGCTATTATCTCTCAACCGTGTGTTACCAGTTCTAGGGAATTTATTTTTAAACCGTGATAAAGCACGCTTTGAATAATTATTCCAGCCGGTATTACGTGCCAGTAGGATTCGGTAAAAATTGAACAAACGAAATCCTACATATTTACGTCACGAACTCCAATATACGATGACTGTACTTGCAATTCGTCCAATTAGACAACCTGACAAATGCACTCGAGCTTTATTGCACATTCAAACCAATCAGTCGTTCCTGCATCGTTATCAGAGAATCAAAAGCTCATAAGAACAATGAGAATCGTACCTTAAACTTTAATCAATAAATCCAAACGTGATTCTAATTTTTCTACAATAGTATCTACGTATATATTTGAACATATTTTTAATTTTTATATAATTTGATTTGAATTTAATTCCAAAATTACTATTATATATCCTGGTATCAATTCAGATTCAATAGTCAATCAATCGACTCGACATTCAAATTTTCAATGACATATAATCCCAGGGACAAAGGATTGTCTAATGACCATATGGAAATAATCGTGGCAAAGTGTTAAACGATAATAACGTATCAATTGGCCGATATTGTAAATTATTATTGATGACAAATCAATAGATCCATTACAATGCGGCTGACTGCCAGTGAGTCTATGATCCTACATGGCATAGGGGACTTATCTCGCTGGTACCAGGACAAGGTAGTTAATTACCCTGACGTAACCTAACCTAACCCCATAGGAATTCGTAAGTCGTTATAAAAATAATTTTCTCTCATACAGCTGAAAATCACTCTGGGTTTAATTATAACTTAGTAACGGTGACCTTGTAGGGATTTAATTTTTATTAAAAATTTTTCTTGAATTAAAAAACAAATTTTTCTTTTATAGGAATACTTGGTAACACCATAAACGTATACTGGGTGGGCTAAAATATTTTTCACTTATATATCCCAAAGGCTGTATCGGAGACGAAGGTTTCTGAAACTGTTTGAAATATTATATTACTGGATTAACTTAGCCGAGTTAATTAAGCTGTTTAAGCGGGTTTACACCCTTGCAATTAACAGGCCTTCAAACGTAGCCGTCGTGGCTCAGCTAAAGGGAGACAAATGCTGAAGTTTGTAAACTTTTGATGAAATCATCAAAAATGCAAATTGCACGCCCTTACATAAGATACAGCCACTTTGGACCAGTCGCCAGGCTCCCGTTTATGAATCGTAAACTGAGTTTAGATTCTAAGGATATTCCGTTCGAAGGCGCCTACCTCGGGACGCCCGTACCCGAGAATGATTAATTGCTCGCTGATAATATCTCGCGCGGTTTGATAACGCTGTTTGAAATACTGCAGTGATATCTTATGGTTAATAATATCGTAGTTATTCTTTCTCCAACAAAAATATAACACCGTAATTTATAGGCTGGATGTGAAACAAAAATATAGCATTTATCATATTATGGCCATTCAAATTTACGCGCCTTATTATTGTACTTCCGGCAACGCCCGCTTATGTATGCAAATCCGTGCGTCATTTGTATCATTTGGATAAAATAATGATCGGACTAGTTGAATAGAACGAAATGCGATATATGATATTTAATACAGGTCGATCAATCATTTTTAACAGAGAATTATATACAGTTATTTCTTAAAAAAATTTAATTGGCTTTTTTGACTTTTTGCCACTGCGTTAAACATCCACGATTGGAATCCTCGATAAAGCTAAAATTTTAATGGAAATATCGGTGCATTTATTAATGGGTTTGGAGTCAAAGCGAATGTGTTGGTAAAATTAATTCAATATTAGCCACAGTAATTAGATAAATGTCATGGACAATTGTAATATTGTTATTTAAATGTCCTGATGACATGATTGCGGGACTTTGTGCTTTTTAACTTTTTCCAATTCAAAATGGCGTCCTCGATGCTGACGCCCAACAATTACATTATCCTGGTCCATTTGTATTTGTGCAATCTTCTGCAAGCAGGAGTCTGCTCCATCGAGTGTGTATTTACTATACTCCTCTCGCTCCTTTTATCACCGACATAATACTTTAACAGTGCAGTAACTCGATCGTAAATTCCGGCCATTTTTACACTCTTCTAGGTACTTTTATTGTAGGTGCCTCTTGTAGTCAGTTCTTGTGTGTATATATATGTGTATATATCGACAGGATTAGGCTATTCGGGTGGGTTGGACAACCTGAATGTGTCTGTACATTTGTGATCCTATATTGGCCACAGCTAGAAGTGCCTATTCAGATCCTTTAAAAGTAACAGAACAATCTTAACTTGATTCTACGTAACCGACGTAATTAGGACCTTGTTATTGTTAGAGCATCTCAGTTAGGTCCCAGCTGGCGTTCAGAATTATTTTCTACAAGGTTTCTTTTGTATCATCAATCTGAACGTATGTGTTAAATGATAGCACGGACGAATTTTGAAAATTTTGCATATCCGTAGACTTTGCAATGAAATTTATTTTATTGATTTTCGAAGACAGCGCGAATTTTAAAGTTAGATTGAGATCATTTCGTGTGGAGAATTTGCGGTTTTTTTCTCAAGAGATAATTAACTGAATCCAAATTAACTGAGTGTATGCTGTCGAATTTGTATTTCACCTGTCGATACTTCAAAAATTCTTCGGGCAATTAACCTCTGCAACAGTACTGCACTCTTTTCACGCGTGTTAATCGCTTGGGTTATGCTCCAATTATACATTTCCCATGATGTTTGGTTTTTTGCATTTTTTTTTCGAAAATTCCACTTCGACGTCAATGCTTTGTCGATTCAATTTTTTTTTCATCAAAATACGTGAACTGAAAAACTCATGCAAAAATGGGATGGGTGGGCAATTTTCAATTTTTAGATAACGTCATGCTATTTCCACTTGCCATTTTTCAACGGTCATTGATTTGGACAATCATTCAAAACGAGAGAACAAATTTGGCTTGAGAGAATTTTTGGTAAATTTTAGGGAAATATTATTAAGAAACTATTTGATCTTCCATTATGTTGGAAATGAGCGAGGTGTATTTTTTTGGTTTTTCTAATTCTTGAATTTATCTGTATCAGCACACTTGTACTGAGGACTGTGTTTCGTCCTTTAGAAATTTGATCAAAGAAATTCTCTACGGATTTACCATTTGGTACAGTCGGAATTGAATTTTTTTTCTTTCGTTCTTGTCATTATTTATTTTCTTTATTTTCCTATTCTCTTTTGTCATTCAGCATCGATCCCATTACACGGAACGACGAAATCGTCAGGCATTATTTTAATTATAATCAATATGACTTTTCGCGATTTGTAGCCCGTTACGCCATTCTCCGCTCACGCACCGCGGCTCAAACGTATTAACATGCGTATTGCATTTTTTTTATTTGCCAAAAGCGAAAACCCTCAAAGGCAAATGATTTTACTATGCATTTGCCATTTACAAATCCCAACTAAAATTTCGGTATGACAGCATTATAACTTTCTCAAAATAATTAAAATTTAATCTTCCGCTCGTTCCACAGCTGTCTATGTAACGAATGTTCTACAATTACACCCATACCTGTACTACTACTTTTTGAAAAATTCTCTGGCGCTCCCAAAAAATTAGGATATTTTTTTTTTTAATTTTTCCTTTCAACATGTCCCACTTTTTTCGTCCCTGCTAACTGCGCCAGTATACAAGCATAGATATAGACTTTCTCTAAAACACAGGATCGTTTCGAATTCGTGGCTTTTCGATATTTGGCCGCATGACGTACGAGAAAAAAAAGAAGAAAGAAAATAAAAATGAGGATTCAAAACCAACATGGAGTCATGTATCCCTATAGGCAAAAATGTTCGCAGTGACTGTTTGGACAACGAGACGTATAAAGGCGAATAGGGGGTTGAAAAAAAGGATAGAAAAAACAAAGGAATTTCGAGTGTGTCAATGCAGGCCGTTTGCGTTCGGGGGAATCGAATAAAGTTCTATTTCAGAAGAGTAACCTGCCGCCGACAAACGCTGGCGTTACGGTAACGCTATAACGGCGGCGCCCGGCGTCCTTTCGGTTCCATCAATTTGTTTACGTGTTTGGTAAGCATTTACAAAAAATAAACACCAGTCAGCTTCCTATACCAGAACGAAGAGCCATTTATTTTTACAATAAAAATCACCGTTGCCAACGTCTATCGATCCTCTCGAAAATCCATCAAGGATTATAATTTTTATTTTTTTATTTTCACCAAATTTGCGACAGGTCAATTGAGAATCAAAAGAAAAGTCAATTACTCCAATGGCATTTTGACTTTTTGCCACTCCAATTGCTACCAACTTTTTTTTTAATCCATTATCTTTTACCTTTAATCTCTAATGATCTGGGTATACTCATTTTTTTCTCTCGTATTCCACATATTTAATCTTTATCCATGCGAGGAGCAACGATCAATCATCCACTGATGGGAGGGCAATTAGATAAATCCTCAAATATACGTCGCGCGCGGTTTACGGGTCATTGAGCTTGCAGAATATGAGATGAAATAGAGGAAGGTTAATATAGTCGAGAAAAAAATATACACATATATATATACATATATTATACATATATAAAAAATATATGTATAACTTCTACATAATACCAACGTTGTATACTCTACTCATACACCCTATCTATACTCGTGCGTCATACACCCCTGGGAATGAAGAAGGGATGGTTCGTGATCTGAATAAAGGCGGCAGCACCGGCGGGAAAATCACGATAGCACATAACGAATAGGCGGCCAAGTTTTTGTTCCGTTTTTGGTTCATTTTCGAAAAGGAAAAAAAAAGCCCACCGGTCCTCCGGGGTATCCCAGTGCTGGGAAAACTGGTTAAACGGACCACTGGAAGTGGCGCGAGCGCCACTCGACGCTTGTTGAGCTTGCATATGTTATAGATAATTACACATTAGATTTTACACACACACAGTTATATTTAATCTTTTTTTTTTCAATCTCAACCATACCAACAACCCCGATACCAGGACTAATCAGAATAAATATGTTAGACTTAATTTTGTGGAAATGGCAAAGAAAAAGTAAAAAGTATCTGCTTATTTACCGCGTGGAAAAATAAACTACGCCGGAAGTGAATGGTTTGCTCGACCTGTCGTAAAAACACTTTAATCACTCTTTTTTTTTCTTCTCAACCTCGAATCGACACTTAAAATTTATACCGAACGTAAAAGCCCTATTGCCTTTCTAGCGCGTGCATTAAAATGAGTTACCGCGATATACGGTGCAAGCGCGAAATCTTTCTTCGTCCTTGCGAAATCTGGGTTGGATCTTATCGTGAGCGTGAGAGAGCGCTTCAAGACGTTTTACAGATTGCTAAGCTGTTACGTCACGTCACTGGTACTGTGGTTGGTTAAATACAATTTCAAATAAGTAAATATATATATATAGTATATATATAGTATACATCATTGATAACGAAGGCCGTCCGATTATCTTGATTGAGGCAATAGTTAATTAATCTCGAAAATAAATTTTTTGTCTCCTCATCAATGACCCTATAGCTTTTGATTGCGATCATCGCGTCTTGAAAATAATTGCAAAATTTTTCATCGTTTCAAATCAATGGAAACGAGGTCGAGCCGTTGATATGTATTTTACATATGAAAGGCTTTCCGGATAGCGAGCCTACATACGGTAACGCTGAAAGCTCAAAAGCCACCAGCGGCATGAAATTTTTCTTGCTTGTTATTTATTTTTTTTACTCCTCTGTTTTAACGTCGGTTTTTTTCCGATTATTTTTTTTCCGCTTTTCCTGCGTCTCTATTTATTTTTTCTTCCCTTCTTTCTCTTTTACCAACACTCGTACCTGGCAAAGTACCCCTCCCCCCTCTTCTCCCCCTGTATTCGACCGCGCAAGAGTCTCCCTGAACTTGAGCGCAGAACGCGTTACTACTACGTCATTAACTCTCTGATTAATGGGAAAAAGGTTTAGCGCCTTCTGTCAGTGCACTTGTGTTGATTGCAATTTACGGATTACGCAAAGGAACGGGAATCTGCGTCGGGCGGCCGTCTTAGACGTCGACTCTGCGAATATCCGTAAAGAGTTTTGCTATGCGAACCAAAAATACCTAACCTCAAAACAGAGTCTGAATGACACGAGTTGTTTATGTGATAAGTATTAAAAAAAGATATAGGTAACGATATTAAATTGAATGTAAAAAAGAATGTTCTATCTTCAACTACATCTGATGGTACCTCGAATGCCAATTAATTACAAGATTTAATTATCCATGTAAGTAGCAAGTAGTCTGGTAGCCATAACAGAAATGTCAATGGGTTGGTTTATATGTATATATACACACTGGACAGACAAGGGGTAGTTTGTTGTCGTAAAGTCTTGAATTTCCAAAAGGGTTGGCTATACAGTCATCCCTTACAAAACACCCCACTGCGTACATCAGTGCCCCACTTACGTCCACTGCGGAAACCATTCCGACCGAATACCGTCCGAACTTTGCTAGGAGCCATATAGCGGGTGTTCAACTTATCGTTAGCTAATGGCGAACTTTTCAATAGGGGATGTTAAATGCGATCGTCACGGGGTCGGGGGGTGACTCTTTGGGTACCCAAAGATATTGACCCCGTACAGTTATACCTATAGTCCGTGTCTAATATAACAATGGCATGAGTCTCAAACGAATCTAAACCATCCCCTGCGACAGGGGATGAAAGTTCAAGGTAAAATCTGAACTCGCGGAAGTTACGATTAAGAAACTTCCCTCTTTATGGCACGACGAGCACGTAAACTCAACAATACGGGAAATTAAAATGCTTCGCGTTAAGAATATTCACCCTCCCTTACTACTACCCCATCGTACACTCGACTGGACTGCGACTAGCCCTGAATATAGGGGTTGGCATTACGTTGCTCTACTGTATTAGCAAGAGGGTAAAACTCTATGCGAGTAACCCGGCTACAATAAAATCGTAACTTCTTATTTCATCCCTGACAGTTTTCATCCCCCGGGACTCCTTTCACTACTTTCTCTAATATTTACCTTCCCTTTCTCTCTTGTCCTCCGTACATAGGCTTATGCCGGACTCGTAGTCGATATCCACCACTACCTTGTCACTGACCCACGATACTCGAATTTTATTATTTTCATATTTGCACTCAAACACTTTTTTTTTATTATGACTGCGTAATATTAATATCCTTTTTTTTCTTACAGATATATACCGATCGGCCGGGGAAGTTTTGCAAGTGGACATCTCGAACCAGACTTTGAAAAATCATGTCCAGCTATACGGTATGTAAATTTTCTTGTGCAATAAAAAATATTTTTTATCATACAATGCGTATACCTTGTGTATACAATATTTTACTGCATTATATATACGCATGTATGTAGAATATATTTTAAATATATTTTAGTGCATTTTACAAAGAAGCGTTATATCCTATGCAAGTCAATATTCTGTGTGCATATCCTTCGGAACAGTAGTAGCACTTTAATGACGTCGTGTCGAAATAATATGGAGAAAATATTCGCAAGACAAAATATTCGCGATGCGAACGTGACGCTTTCGCGGGGGAGTGGATTGCGATGGGATATATGGAAATGTAGATAAATATATACAGAACGACATCAATACCCAAAACGTTACTACATATCAAACTGAACTGCGCGTGCAGCCGTTCGTTTGGATTATGATTATTGTTTATGGTTGCTAATAAAGGGAAGATAAACATTATACATATAGTAGTGCCTGGGGTCAATCTGGATTGGGGGCAGCGAATCGTAAGGTTCGTTCTTCGGGGTTAATAAAATTGACCTCGACGCCATTTTGACCTCAAGACCCGTAAATTTATCGGTAATAATCAGGACGTAAATTCAACCCCTGTATGTTGATTTTATGTTTAATTTTTTTTTTTCATAAAGACCCAAGGGGCTTGATCCCCGAGTATAAATGTCGGAGAGCCTTGAAAAAAAAATAATATTGATTGCCCTAATAAATTCCAAGCGAGATACGTCCAACCCTTAAACTCACCCTAACCAAGTATCGCCCTTAACAAGCGATTAATTTTTTAAGGTACGTACATACGTGAAAATATTTTATTGGCTGTGCTGCCCGGTATAAATAAATGCTCGAAGCTTAATGCTACCCTTCCATTCAACCCTCGTACTACCCTTATTAGGTATCCACACGAAAAAGCGTGCTGGGAACAGATCAAAGTAGAATACGAAAAAGAGGCATTAAAATGTTAGAGAAATTTTTTTGGTCGTCCGGTACCCCCCCCCCCCCCCCCCTTATTTTTCCTCCGCCCCTGGGTGCCCCATGTAGCCACACGCGATTCTTCGTTAATGGTCAAGTTTTTATCTAAAGCTCCGCAAGCTCCATAGAGAGCTTTATCTTTGTATTTTGCTTTTTGTTTTTCATTCTCCATCCCTTCGTCTCTCGTACGTTTTATACGTACCGAACATAACCTCGTCCCGAATATCTCCGAAGTCATACGGAAACTCACGATCCTCGACTACTCGAGCCCGAACGTCCTATAGACGCGAAGGGGTTAAAGGTTTTGGAGCTTCGGCTGAAAGCTTAATGTCTGTCCGTGATAAGCGAAGAATTAAAGATCAGGAAGTGCCAATGAAATGCTGTCAATAAAGCTTTCTTTTGTAAAAGTGAAAAAATTCATCTCGAGCTTTAATTACTTCTCGCGACGATCCCGTCGGATTGGTCAGCAGGTATTTTTCCGATTCGGTCGATGCTTTATATCACTTTTGACACTTTTTAATCAAGAGATTTTCTCATTTTATTTTTCTTTTGTCAGATACACTTTCGCGAGCTTGCAATTATACGATTTTACACGTTTCCAGCGCTTTGAGTTTCGTCGGGCACAAATTTTTTCCTATTTGCATTAAATCAGTGGCCGATCAAATTAACCACTGCTTTTTTGCCTTTTCTCTCTATCTGTCTCTCTCTTTCTCTTTCTCGTTCGTGTATCCTTGTCTGCCGCCATGTACATCCTTGTCTCTCCCATTCAGTCTAATGGCATTTTGTAACATCAGCATACTGATTGAACTTGAGCTCAAGTATTGGCGTTGCCCTTCTCTGTTCCAATTACTTTGCAAATGCCGTAATTGAAATCCAGGAAATACGAAACCAAACCCCTACGTAATTTCTCTCGTTGACGTTCAATGCCCATTGCTGATTACCACTGTGTATATATATATATATATATATATATGTATGGGTGCTCGTATCATTTCGTAACAGTTTGTCATTTGCAGTTGGGCGGTACCTACTGAATACTCAGGGGTAGTTTCGTTACAAGCAAAGACTCGAACTTTGTGAACAGCATTTAGCGAAATTACATTTAGCATTTTTTTTGGATTCGTTCTTTAAAATCTTCAAATTAATTAAAGACCAGCCACCTAAGTCGTCTGTCAACCCTCGAGGTCTCATTTTATTTGTACAGCTATGCAAGCCCTCGACTTAATGATATAAATAGATTCAAGGGTGGTAAGTTTATTTTATTCAGACTGCAGGCTTGTCGCGCATGCGCTGAAACGAGTTCTCAAAAATAATTAAAAAATTTATTTCCCATCTTTCTACATTTACGAAATAATCCCAATCCCTCCAATTGAATTCAACTCGCGAAACACGGACACCAACCAGTGCAAAATGTCAACGAGGAATTCCCTACGTATTTGAAAAGCTGATGCGAAGGTAAATATTTTTGGAAAAGAAAATTTTTTCCCTCACATTCTTCGTATAAAGCATGAATTTCGTTTGACGGATCTCCAGTGAATTTTTCATATTTTTCTTTCGCTTTCACGTAACCAACCCTGTATTCCCTAATTTATTTAAACTCTGCGTGAAGTAGAAAATTCGCGCATCCCAACGACTTCCGGTACACGCTGGATATTGCCAATATCGCGTCAACGATCAAAGATTAAGAAACGCATTGAGTATTTGCCAACGCTAATTCCCACGATTCCAAAAAATAAATCGCGAATAATAAACGACGTCCATTCCCTGCCGATACTTCGCTAATCAGGAGGCCTCGTATCAATCATTCATACCGACCACCGGGCTCAAGGTTTAGCATACTAAAGATTTCGTGTTGCGAATTGTTGCAGTAATTTTGAAAGCGAACAAAATAGTGGATTTTATTTTTTTTTTATCAGGTGTACCCATCGCGAAATCCTGTTGCGAATTTTTTTCTTCAATTTCGGTCGTCTTCATTCTCCGTGGATAATTTGAACGATGTACATATATATATATTTTTTACATAACATCCTACAGACTCCTTCAAAATAAGTAACAGATACGTGCCACGTGTCTTTTTGACACTTTGGTTCACATGTGGGACTGTTTAAATTTTTCACCGTGAATCCATTTATTTTTCTACAGCCCTCCACGAACGTCCTAACAACATTTCCACTGTACATTCCTCGACTACGGCAAGACATATACTCCATAAAAATTTTCAGACGTGCAATTTACTCGAGTGATAAGTCTCGGACGCGGAGTGAGGTCTTAAAGAGATGCACAGCGAGTAGCTGCACTACGATGCACCGAGGGATGCAGCGAGACGGGAAAAGGTGCGCGAGAAGATATTTTACTGGTTGCGTACTTCCTGGAGCGTCGCGACGTATAAATTCGCCAAAGAGGCTTTTCCTGCTTTCAAAGAATTATATACATATATTCCTTTCGTATACTTGTTTCAGGAAATAAAAATTCATAGTTAAACGTCACCGTTCCAAAACACTGGTTAAATACTACAATTTGATTTTCTCTCTTGCATCTATGCGTCGATGCACCTGCTATCTCTCTTACTCTACCCGTCTCTATCACTATAGCTGTTCCTAGTTTCACCAAGTTACACGAGGGTTCAGACTGTGAATGTCGTTTCGTTCAGCCTGACATTGTTAGGTTGGTACCTGGAAATGCAACTTCCTCTGCTTGCACAGAGGAAATCCAGTAAGCATATTTCGCCTGTGGCAAGAGTCCTTGTGGAATTCACCCTTTATGGATAAGGAATTTAAGTCAGTTACGTCATATATATATATTGTACTATCCGAAGGTGGTTCTACAATGGGAATTAAGAAAAATCAAATAGACAGAACCATCTTCAGGTGGTACGATAGGCTGGAACGGCCGTATATAGATTTTGTATACTGACCGATGGATTGACGTGCTGAAAGAATCTTTATTCGAACGAAGTTTTTTTTGGCAATTTTGCAATCCCTCGCTTTTATTTGCGAATTTGAATTTTCTACGTCCCCAACGCGAAATTTGTGCTGGGGTGAAATTCAAGTGGCGAATTTCTTGCTTTCGTTTTTCTTGTACGCTTTACATGTAGATACACATCGCGTACTCGAGCACGTGCTTTTACGACTAGAAAGCACAAAGGGAGCTTGCAGCGGAAGCTGCGTATTTCCCCCTGGGCGGATGCACTAATTGGCATTTTTTTCCCCCTTTTTTTAACATTGCGACAATCCTCAAAGGGCCTGAAGGAAGAACCGATGCTGTAATTCCGCGAGGTGTATTCCTTTTTTTTTAGTATATTTCACCGTCACCAGATTCAAGCAACGTTACGTTCTACGCTTTCGGTGACGTCACTTTTTATTATCAGTTACCAATGGAGTGGCGTGAAACAGTTTATAAATTCTTTTTTCATTTACGTCAGGGGGAGGAAAAAAATTGTTTGGGAGATGAGAAAGGAAAAAAATTGTATCATACGGAAAAATTGTTCGCGAGCCTCTTTGAATTATTATAAATGAGCGTCGAGGCTCGTGGGAAGCTTTTTTCTTGGGCTACGGAATCGAGGGTTCAATTCAGCTGGAATCGTCGTGCCAGCTGGTTTATCCAACTGTTTCAATTCAACTGGTCCGGAGTGTCTCTACGTAGACTCCTTCATTCTTACTTTTACTCAAGATTCCTGATGCTCCTGTACTGCCTGCTGCTACTGCCATCTTCATTTGACTAACCTGCATCTCGTATTTCGCTTGAGCTTTTCCTGCGACTTTTCTTTTAACTGGATTTTCATCTTACTCTTTTCTTTTTCATCTCATTCTTCTTATCTCTCTTATCCTGACCTCGTCGTGATTACGCGACACGGAGCCCTCTTTTCTTCTCGTGACTGACTAGTGCCATAGAATTATCGGTAACAAGGATCGCCAGTGCTGCTACCGGGAATTTCTATTCGTTCGCAGATAGCGATTAAAGAATTCCAAGGCGTTTCCTTTTCATAAAAACTACCCGTAGTCGCTGCTTGCGAAGTCACGTTGCAGTGGATCTTTCGCCAGTTTAAAAAAAAAGTCAGCGCGGAGAAAAAGGAAGGAAAACAAAATATGGATTCTACGTAATATCGCAGTCTTACACCGTGAAACGTAATTAATTATCCAACCCCTTAAGTAAGCAATTGTTTTGGCAATTTTCCCACGTATACTCGTTGCTCGGTTGATACGTGGGAATTTGTTGCTCTTGACAGTCGGGATTTAAAAAAATTACGGGATGAAAAATAATTCGCCCTCCCCTCCTCTTAAGGAAAACCCCAAACAAACACATTTTACAAATTGAAAATATTCATTTACCCGATTAGCCCTTTCCTCGATAATTATACAATCTTTAAGAAGATTCGGGTAGAAACTGTTTTACCGACCGAGATATCGAATTTCTAATTACCTTGCAAACGCATACTACGACTGTGTACAAAGTAGACGGAATCCCATTTGTCCTGATCGTTATCACTCTGCGGGCTAAGGGCGACAGTCTACAGTTCCTCTACTCAATTCCACTTTGTATGACCAACGAAGGGGCTAATTTCGCTTTTCACTTTATTCAGCTTCTCATCGCACCCCAATCCTCCTCGCCTCCCCCAACTCGGCCCTTCGCACTCCTTTGCCTTATTCATTTCACTTAACCCGTATTCTTCTTCGCTTCCAGTCGGAACCCACCCTGAAGCCAGCCGCAGATTTCAATGCCGCCGAAGACGGCGTCGCTCTTCGTACCGCGATGAAGGGTTTCGGCACCGACGAACAGGCCATCATCGACATCCTTACGGCACGGAGCAACGAGCAGAGACAGCGTATATCAAAATTCTTCACTCAGGAATACGGAAGGGTAAGCTTGACATTTGAATTTCCCGCCACTACCTACACAGTGCAATCGATAGCCAGTGACATTTAGCCGTTTAAAAGTGCATGCATCGCATCTTCAATTATTACAGTAATTATGCACTTGATCACCAATTTTTTCTTTTTATCAACGTTCGCCAGTACCAACCGCATAATTTATGCGTAACACGTGAAAAATTCATAGCGCAAAAATGCATATGAAACATCCACAGCGAATGTTGGCTGTAATTGAAAATTCATGAATATACCGGAAATACATATGCGCCCGGATGCTGTCATACCGTACTGACTTTTCCGACGTCACAGGCTACGATCATTCTACGATTGCGTCATAACGTACAGTCAGCATTGGTATACCCTTTAGATAACAAAATTATTTATAATCTCATACACCCCCCCTGCCTCCCGAAACTAAAAAATATCCGCAAGACCTCATCGTTCATGACGCCGTGCTCGAATTAATCGGCCACCTAAAGGAGTCCCCACACCGAAGCCCCTTTACCCCTTTAGACGATAAAACTAAAATCCTCAAGGGGAACCCTTTGCGCGGGCCTATGAAGAAGTCTAGGGTGCGAAGGGAGTTAGGGTAGGTCTTACTCGAGGGTGCGAAGGGGATGAAGAAACAATATAAAGTAGATAGTCCGGAGGGCAGCATGTTGGCAAGGAACGCAGTAGCCATTAAGTAGGTAAGGCGCTGGCGTGAGGGGGTGGCGAGGGGGATGATTCTTATGAGAATTCCAAGGGTGCCGCAGCGAACAGAGGAGAGTCCGCTTGTCAAGGGGTTGAAAATGGGAATCATCGAGAGCGGATATGACGCTGATGAGATTTAGGGGTGATTTTCGGAAGAGCCTAATACTTAGGCCAGGCACAGACTTATGATCCTTTTCGAGGGGGTTTGCGCCGAGGGCTGAGTTTTTGCCCGGCGTTAAGGACACGACCGCTTATGCCACCAGTCACGACGTGGCGCAACCCCTCGGGTGTAGTAACCACTAAATAACCAACCCTCGCCCCAATCCTTTCCCACCCCCTCTCCGTCGTACCCAACTTTTCCTCCAGAACTACCCCTATATATGCGGATACGTGGTCGCATGGCCGCAGGGATATTTGTTGGCCAATTTCATACACCGAACAACCCCCTCTGACGTAGGGACACGCACTTATCCACCACCTTCAGGATATTATCGGTCCCTACTTTTCGACACCCTTTATACACATCTTTTTATTTATATATTTAGATTTATATATATATATATACACGTGTATGTATATGCAGGGTTATTACGGCCCGACAACACCAGCTGAAGTTAACCTGTCCTTTTGAATTATATGATAGAAACCAAATTCGGGTCGTGCGATTTTACTGAATGACCACCCTGTATGTAACGTCAAGAATATGTATGTGTGTATATATATGTATATATATATATATATATAATTGGTCAGTTTCGCGGTCTATCCACTTCCTCCCCTCTCGCCTCCTGGTCCTACCGAACAGACGTGACTATCGCGCCGGCAAGTTTGCAGGGGAAATAACGTGGCGCGACCTTTCGGTAACGTTTCGAGAAAGACGTTTGAATAAATTACAGCCGACGTCCTGCCGTGTATAAATCTCTCTGCGTGTCGGCGCGCGGAGAGATACGTTTCCGTCTTTTCTGCTTTCGCACGAGAAAATTCTTACCGTACGTGATAATTTACGCTCAGAAAAATCGTAAGGAGGATTGGCTGTCGGATAAAATTTTTTTATTTCAAATTTGACTCTCCGCTCTTTCTTTTTTTTGAATCGTTAAAATTTTTCATGCGCTTCGGTACCCGTTCGCTCGCGCGTTCATCCAGTCGTGAGACTCGCCATGCTTTTCCGTTCAAATTTGCCTGTGGCTTTCGCAAGGGTTGTAAATTAGCGTGGATTCGCGGACATTGTTAATCGCCGTAAGCGCGATGAAGACAGTAGGTAGTCGTGACTCGGTGGGTGCGAGAGAGCTGGAAAATGCGAATTGGGGTCGGGGGCGCAGGGATACGCTGGAGAGAGAAACGCGTCGTTAACACTCGCGGAGTTTAAACCTTTCCGCCCATTAATACGAACTTTTGCACCGGAGAAAACTTTGCACTTGGCTGCTCGAGTAACGCCTTTGCGTCGCGCTGTAAAATGCAACGGATATGGATCGTTTACTTTGTACGCTCGGCGTTGCATCTGCAAAGTCTACGTAGACGCTTTAACATCTCCGTCCTTGTATGCCTCGATTCGTTATCGTTCGTTAATGCATGGATCTGAGGATAAACTGGATCTTCGGGTTTTTAAGAAAAAAAATGATAACGTCTCTTTCGGTCTGAATTCTGAATGATTCGGTCTTGGAGAGAGAAAAAATTGTATCGAGCAAGTGTTAAATTAAATTCAAATTTGACGAGACATAGGGGCCTTGTCGATTGTCAATTATTTACGAGTCTCAGGAAAACTTTTGATATCACGAAATAATACGTGATCTTCGAAGCCTTATCAGACGATCGCCAATACCGTGCCATCTTAATTAATTGATCGAGGAAATTTAATCGGATAAAAATTAAATTTTATTGTTTATCATCGGGTTCGTGTAATTGTATGCCAGGAATGTATATCGGTACGCGTTTATTAATTAGGACTTATCGTTAACGAATAACAGCGTCGGGACGTCGGGCTCGTTATTCAGGGGTCTCATATACCGCGGTATATCATAGGGAGATGGCACCCAATATTGAAGCTTACCTAACCGCAAATAATGGCACTTGCGATAAATAATATTTTATGAACTCCTACATGAATTTTCCAATTGTCACTTAAATTGGCATCAACGTCTTTTCAAAGTGGCTTTAATTCTCTCGTGTCCCTTAATAATACAATACATTTGGTATGAAACGTGCACAAAGGGACAATGCCCAGGAGTTTACTCGACCGTGCCACTTGACATTGACTGGTGAAGTCGAGGCTTAGAATAATATTCCCCAAGCAAAGATCCCTCCTCTTCGACCCCCCTTACGCCACAGGACGCACTTCCCTTTATTATAGAACATTCTCTCGTTATTATTCTCAGCAAGAAATAGAAGTGACGCTTCTCAAAAAAGATGGCCGCTGCTCTCGTCGAGGCTTTACGAAGCGTAACTTTCTCCTAAGTACACCGAGGGATGAGGGGGTTAAGAGAACTTTCCACCCTTCCCGCCATTGAGAATATTCTAGATAGTTCTTTGTAGATCTATGTGCTTCTCGTCCTACGCCGCCCCCTCTCCATCACCCTCCATTTAATCCTCTTTTCAGACGATATTTATTTCTCCTTGCCACCCCCCTTACGACAACGAAGGTCAAAATCAAAAGTGCGTGTCCTTTAATTGTAATTACGTCGATGCTCCGGTAAAGTCCAACCAAAGAGTAACAATAATTAAACAACCGGACAAAAGTCATTGACAGTAGGGTGTCACTTTGTTCATAGGGCACGTATATGTACACGCCGTGTTATACAACGGTAAGACTAAGGTTATTGCGTGGGACTGTACATACAGTAAGTTTCCAGGATCTGCTAGACACAACAAATCGACCACGTAGATTCGCCGAGGTACCTACCGCTGCATTTAAATGTTTAGTTATCCTTTCGTCCTGTCCTTTGTGTCTTTTTCCTCCGAGTTGTGCCAGTAGTGATTAGTTATATTTTCAAGTACGTAGAGAGACGTTTATATTAGGTCGGTAGCTATTGTCCGTACAGGTGGTTTCATTCGGAATGGATTTCGGCCTAAAGGGCTTCGTCTTGACGGTGGCGTTTCAAATCCACGAAGAAACTTACAGGCTTTCTCCTTCGGTGTCTGAAGAACAATTCTCGCTCGACAAAAAGCAATTTGTCAAGTTGCCGTTTCGTCCGCTGGATGTCGCCACCGTTCGTCCCTTGTCTGACAATGTGAATTTATTTTGGACGCCATTAGAGACGCGCCGGAAAGTGAATTGGCGAAGCATGTGGGGCCGCGTTATGAATATTTTATCTTGGCAAAATACTGCCTGCGGGCCGCGTAAGGCGTTTGATACACATGTACATGTATATTGTATGGGCGGTTCTTATGCGATCTGAGTCATGTGGATACGACGGGAACAAAAATTTCGACTGATTTATTCATTTATCGAACCGGCCGCGAACGACTGACACACGGCGGGCTTGACTTTTTCTTACGTGGTACCACACGGGGTCCAAGTCTGGATCAACGGACATCGATTAATTATCTCTGATGCGAATTTCATATTCCACGTCACGGCCATTTCTACAGGAGAATGTGGTACTGTAGGGTTGTAAATTAGGGTAATTGACGCAGGAACAGTGTCATTAATTAGGGCGAGGAAAATTATGAAATGAGTCTGGCTTACTTTGGTTGTACCCAAAAAAAAACAAGATGTCTCCTGATAATGTAAGGTAACTGGTTACTCCCTCTTCTCCCTACCTCCTTGTCTGGAATTGAAAAAAAATTTGGAAAAATGCAATCGCTTTACTATCCACGAGGTATCTATTTATACTGGCAAACTTTTATAAGCCCTATCAAAGTATTAATATTCTTCTCGAGGTACTCTTTGTATAGAATCAATATCCCCAAAGTGCAGAATATAAAATGGCGGTATATATATATTTTATTGCTCGAGCCTGTTAATTGGATTAATTAATTCGTCCATAAAATGCCAATCAGTAAATTAACGATGCTCCGTATGAAAATGATTTTGCATATTTCCAGCTTTACGGATATCTCGATACATTGAAATTAAACCGATTAATTAACTTCGACTTTGGAACGACCGACTTTGTCATTGCTCTGTAGAAAATAAATTTTTCTCTTTTAAACGTCTCTCGAGCACAATTTCCCGTGAGAATTCGTAAAATCGTTTATTTCTTACTAACGAACGAACCAGCGTTTGCCTCCGCTGTCCCGAAATTCGCTCGCGATTAACGATAATTAAAGTAGGCCGTGTACACTGGGACTCGTGATAGCTGCGTGTATCATAATTATACACTCGTTAAATTTATATTTCCAGTGCATTATTCCTAATTGGCTACTTGATTTCGGCAATTATATATGCAACGATGCATAAATGCCTATATAGGCGGCACTGTAGTGCAGCTATAGAACGAGTGAAATTTGGGCAGGGGGCTCGCTTTTAAGCACCGATTTCGCTATTTTTAATTTGACGCACCAAAATTTGAAATCGTATCTGAATGCCTGGAACATTGAACAAAATTATCTTTTTCCCTCCTCCCCCGTCCCTCTCTACCTAATTTAATCCACCAGTCCAGTAATTGGGAGTCTATTACTTTCTATATATTTTGACCTGATTTTTCAACTCACACTAATAAGGTGACTCCAACTACCCGTTCGAATATTCTCTATGTACCGAGGTGCCCGGCAGAGGAGAGTACCCGAAGAAGACGTCCCTGAGATTTTTCTGTCTCTGCGTCGTCTGCCCCATGCGTCCTTCTGACTAACGAGTCTTGGAAGAAAACAAAAAAGTTTGGCGTTTCATTGAACTACCTAGTCCAAAGAATCTGGAACCGAAGCAGAAACCACCCCAGTTCCTCGTCAACTGTCCTCTCTCTGTTTTCTTTGGAATTTTTCTTTGAATCTTTGAAACCAGACTTGAACCTCGATGCGCCGTGCACTGATCACCTAGTACGTGTCGAGGGTATCGCGCAGGGGTTGAATTTTCATAAAACTCCATACTGCTACTGGTAGTCGTATCGGATTATTAAATTTGAACCTTTTGTGAGATTTAGGGTGGAAAAATATTTATGCTCGGAACAAATTAACTTTTTATTGGTTATATCGAACCTCGTTTTACACCTCATTCGGTCGATATAGAGACTTTCGTATTACTTTGCATTTTATCCACGGTTTTGAATGTAACTTTATTTACGGAAATATATTGTGAATTAAGGGTAGAAATAAAAAAATATATTGAAATAATGTTTTATATCTTTGCAATTCTTCGACGAGAGGCAGATCTCCGGGAAATTCTTTTTAATGACCTGAAACTTTTTTCTTTTAACAAACTTGATCTGTTTCATCGAGTGGATCGGATGGACGTCTCATACCTTGATAAAGATCCTTGAGAAATTTAATAAAAATAAGGAATAATTTCATTCATCCCGATGAGCATCGATTTTTTCTTCCCCTCGTCCTGTCGTGCGGAGAGACTTAAAGATTATTTGATTAGTAATTATATTTTGGTTGTCAGTCATCTTTTCGTTTGTCGCAATCAAAAACGATACGATCCTTCGATTTATTTTAAAGAGTAATTGCGTGGAGGGATATTTAAAAAAAAAGCTTTAGAATGATTTTTGAAAGAGTTGAAAAGTCTTAGGAAATATTTTGAAAAAGTTTTCAAGCGATGTGATTAATCGGCTGCGATGGAAAATTTGTCGTTTAATTTTTTAAATTAAGCTTCACTTTCAAAGCTCCCTGACTATCGTATTTCTCTCCGGTTGTAATATTTTATAATATTCCTATTAAACTTGTTCGCGCGACAGCTACAAAAGAAAGCTCTCAACCGACGAACGAAAAAGAAAGAAGCTCGAGAAATACTATTATGGCAGGTTACATAACTGAGAATAAACGTGCGAAATAGTCGCCACTATTACGTCGCGCGACGTCTGTCATGAGTATTCGTGTCGCGACGCTCTCGGCGTCGCTTTTATCGAATATCGCGTAAAGAAAAAGCTTCTGCTCAAATTGTATCTCTTAGAAGCATATAACAACTTTTCGAAGATTAACGGTAAAATCAAAGTACAAAGTATTTGGTTGTTTTGGTTTTTGGGGTGAGAGGGCGAGTTCCAAATCTGGCTGTTGCACATTTTTACTCATGTCGTGGCGGTTCCAACTTTATTTTGAACTAGCGTTGCCACAGATTTCGAGCAATGGAGTGGAGCTCTAAAACTTTAATTAGGTCTTAAATAGCTCTTAATTTTCATATATATTTTATATCGATCTTCCACTGTGGCGGTTCTAGCTTTATTGACGTAAACTAAGCTTCTTTCCTTGCCTCTAACATCTGCTCCGGGTCCATTATTCCTGCTCGAAATTACTCGCCGAATTCTCGTATATAATGGATATATAAAAAAAAATTTATTTTCGAAATTTTTTCTCCCCCCTTTTATCGGAGACTTAAACAGCACTTTATGGCTTCAATTTCAATTATTTTTTTCACAGTAAATTGTTTCCAAAGCATAAAGCACTGTGCGACACTCGTACGGATGATTGTTAAAGAGTTTGGCATTGTTCGCATGATATTCTTCGTGTCCATTTTTTTTTTTTTTCGAAAATTTCCAACAAAGTCCAACAGTCGTGGCTCTAGAGTGTACCGGATATCTACTACGTATTGTTCGTGGAAAAAAAGGGAACGTTGACTCGAAATAACCAGTAAAATATGACCACGTTCCAGTTTCCTATCGAGTGCTTTCATCGTACGTGCAACCGAACTGCAACTGCAACGCAGATGCACTGCCACACTGCACGTTCGATGCACAACGCGTTCGCATCCCTGTTGTATAGGGATAGTGAAAAATAAAGTTCCAAGAATCCACTGACTCATTCGGAAGTACGAGAAACGAACTTTTCTATACGTTCTATTTGTGCTGGTAAAACTAAAGCCGCGTTTCGTCTTTCCGGTTCACCGGTGCAACCGATGCACCGATGCACTCGACGCACCGAAGTGCCGGTAAATTCGTGAAAATCGCGATTGCCTTTCGCCAAATGGATGCAACTGCACTTGTCTCATTGCACTTTGCGGCTTCTCCGTAACTTTGACAATTTCTTCTTTTCTTTTCCTTTTTTTTCGTTTACCCAACCCAGAGGATAATGCAGCGAAATGCATCGTTGCAATTAATGTTGCATCGACTTGGAAATTATCGATGATTATAACGATGCACTTTTACTGCTCTTTTCATTTTGCATGCTGATATTAGTTGCGCTCGAACGACGTTGCGATGCATTTTATGCAGTTTTTTTTTCCTGGACAAAAATTTTATATCTTGTCCCGACATTCTACGTGCCGTTCCGCATGGTTAACCTTGCAGATCTTTATTTTTACTTCGAGACGATTAATCAAAGGTGATCGATGACTGTGCACTTCGATCTCGTCCTTCCTGTCTCAGGAATGCATTTCCCAAGCTCTCCCAAGACATCCTGGGTAAGATCGATCGATCCTACGGGAATGAAAAAAAAAAATGAAAAAAGATAGAGCAACGATTGGAAAAGAAAAAATTTTTTATCTGTTTATTTTTTTTATCAATCAACAACTTCAATTCACCACCGTACGCTTCATGTCAAAGTTTTATCTCGACAATACAATCAACATGGAAGTTATACCTACGAATCATCACCAAAAATTATATTTTTATAGAAATTTCTTTACCCGCCAGTTATCTCGATTCTTTGAAAATTGCGTTAAATATCAATCAATTATTTCAAATGTGCAATCAGTGCCCTGCAATTTTATTCTCGATTCGCTTTATTAGTTTTTATACGTACCAATATCTTACTTCGATTAAACAAATTTTTCAGTTCATTATAATTGATAAAAATTTTGCAGAATCTCATCGAGGACCTGAAAAGCGAACTTGGCGGACATTTCGAGGACGTCATTGTGGCTTTGATGATTCCGCCGGTCGATTACATGGCCAAGCAACTACACAAGGCAATGGACGGTATTGGCACCGAAGAGGAAACCCTCGTTGAAATTCTCTGCTCCCGTGACAACCGTGAAATCGCCGAAATCGTCGAGGCCTACGAAAGACGTGAGTAATATTTTCATTGCGCAGATTTAAATAGAGAGGGGAATCCCCATTAGAAGGTCGACTATTTCCCAGATCGATCCTGATCTATTGAAATAAGTCCCCATGACGTAAAGTCGAACCAATGAAAATCCGTCAGATTCGTATATAGTTTCTTCATACCTAAAAAGAAAATTTCATTTTCCTTAACCCTTTCGTTTACCTTTTTCTTGGAGGCATTTCCAAAATTAAATACACCATCGATTTATCGAGCGCACGAACTTAAAAGCTTTCCTTCGAACTTCAATACTTTTTGCATGGACTGTTATGATTTATCTGGAGATTGAAAGGTAATTCAAAAAAGCTCCTGACCTTGTGAACTTATTGATTTTTTTTAACTAAACTTCTCGTCACGACTAAAATCTAACGCGCTTAACAAAGCAGTCTGTAATTAAACCCTATATCTCTATCACCCAACTCCCAACTCACCTATCAAATTTTAATTATTACAGTATCCAGTATCCAACCCTTTTTTTTTATCGTTAACGCTATGTATATACCAAAATGGCGTTTCACAAGGAACAATAAATAACAATAACAACAACATATAAAATCCAAAATCGCCGGGAGCCTAAAGTAAATGGACGGTTATAAAATTGCAATGCAAGCAATAAAAGATTGACGTAAAAATAATGTACATAAAATTTTTTATTTTCATAGAAACGCACGGCAGTGCATAAATACTGAATCGTATAAGTGTCGTTGGACGTTCGAGAGAAAAATGACGAAGAAAAAATAAAACCAAGATGAATATATAAGAGTCTGTACCAAAAGAAGATATTCCGAATAACTCTATACAGTAACAAGGATTCCATGAATTCCCTAAAGTCCCGAAGATCCAGGTGTCTCGCTGCGTGAAACTCGGCGAGAAGCTTCGCTCCATATAAATAGTCAGGATTAAAGGTATTCGGGAAATCCTTATCCCCGTATTTCGATACGGATAAAGCGCAGCATCCGCAGAGGACTGAAAATCCTTCCTGGACTCTCGTATCCACCGTTGATCCTGTTTACCTATTTATTTCCTCCGTTCCAGAGCCACCGCCTTACTGGTTTACCGGGTACCAAACCCAAATCCCAACACGATATACAAGAAGGTTACTTTCTCAAATAATGACGACAATGAAGTACCTTATGTCCCGAATGTCTGCACGTGTTGCGCAACTACGAAATAAAAGCTCAGCCAGCAGTGCTTTAAAGCTCGTTAATCAAAACGAAAATCCACGATTCTTGATTTACGAGATCCCAAGCTGCCCCGGTGTCCCGGCCAGCCAAGAGCGCGAATCCGCATGTGGGCAAAGTGCAGAAGGGTTGAAGATTCAGAACTGGGGTTGGTTGAGGGTTGAGGTTGCGGTGTCCCGGAGGTCTGCGACCCAGATGCCAGCAGCCGGCCGGTCACCGTCGGTGCGTCAAGTACACTTCCGGTTTTACCCCTTTCACCCTGTTCCGGAATCCGTAGACTGCATCACGAGCCCATTTATTACGTCTGATAGTTCGCCGTCTGTCTGGATTTTACGAAAGGGTGGAGAAGTTGGACGAGGGTAAAGTGGCCAGGGACGGAGGGGGCGAAAAAACGAAAACCCCTAAATACCTTAAGGAACTGTGCGCGACACATACCTCGGTGACATTTTCACTTGGGAAAAGTTGAATCCTATCTGGCCTGTTACTTGTCGCGCTACTTACCTATCCTCGTTTTGGGTCGCCGTTATCATTTGGGTTCGGGATAACATTTTCGGGGATGATTAGAAGTGTTTGATTAACATAGAAACTACAGGAGGGGGTACACGGTTACGCGTATCGACGGCATTCGTAATGCCACGGCGTTTTCTACGTCTTTAGTCACAGATTATGTAAAACGTCGAAGATTTCAACTCGGCTCTGTATTCATTCATACCCGAGTGGCGCTCCCGGTGGCGAGTATTGTAAGTTCTGTGAAATTCATATTTACCGCCACCGTTACAAAGAAAGGAACTATGGGCTACCTATACGTGGAAGAGTTGCTTGCTAAAAAAAAAAGGATGAAATGTCTAAAAGTAGGAGTGACGATACTACGAGTAGCACCAACACTACTGCCGATAGTAGTTAGCAGCGGTAGCAGTGGTTTTCTACCCGGTAATGCCGGAATCGCGCGTAATTATGCAGATTAGTTTCCGGTCTAAAAGGAACAAAAAAAAGAGAGAATTGCGAGATTTTCCACGGAAAAGAAATTCGCGGCTTTCCGACATGAAGAAAAACTTTGGCTCGTTCCATCGTAGTCCCCCCTCCTCCTCCTCCTCCCTGCCTCCTAGCTGGACAGCAGTATAGTAAATGGTGTATATATATATATATATATATATGTATAGATGTACACGCCCAGGATAGGCATTATGTGTTGAACGGTGACGAGAGGGGTTGGTATCCTCGGTTAAAGAATTATTACGCCGATGTTCTCGCGGAATTGAATTTATTAACAACGTCGGGAATCGCGAGCCACCCGGAAGAATGTATTGCGAGATTACGCGTTTAAGGGTCTAATTGAATTGGATCGAAGCCAAGATGCCACGGCTGGCGTCAGGGACGCTTCGGTTGCATCCACGTCTTCCTGTAGGTATTTCTCATCCTGAATTATCCTTCCCGACAGTACGAGTTTCTATATCCTTTTCGTAAGCCCTTCTCTCTCTCTCTCGTCGTTCCTATCCTCACGACGTCATTCCGCAGTTCGATTCACGACGCCATCTGGCGAGACTCGTCTGCCGTTGAATAATACTTCTGACGTCACGGACAATAATATATACGACCGGATCGACTCGATTGATAAGAAATTATCAATTTTCTTTCTTAATACTCTCTGTCGCGTATTTTATCCTTGTTAGAAATTTAAATTTCACAGCTCGTATCTTGCTCTTCGAAAGTCGCGGGAATATTTGAATCTCCAACGGTCTTAAGCGTCGGTTCGTGCGACCTCCTTCTACCAGACTAATATCGAAGGTAACACGCGCTCGGTGCCCTTCGCCTCTGCGATTTATTCAACCCATTCTCACTGGCATATCTCACGACGACCTAAATAATCTCACTGCGCAATCCCCGGCAGACATTTGTATTCCGCGCGTGGCTGCATTCTTTCCGCGGATGTACCGGACATCTCCGACTACCCCTGCAGCCTGCATCCTGAACCTTCCGCCGCTTTCATACTGGAAATAATTTCACGTGATGAGATATGTATATGGTCGTGCGACAAGCCCTAATAATTTACAGGGGCCAGGGCATCCTTTCGCTATGCTCACGGACCGACCAACCTTTCGCGTCGACGGAAAACCAAAATGCAGTTTCTATGACGTCGCTCGTCCGAGCCGATAACGATTAACTTTGTCGCGAGGTGAAAGAGCGAACTTTTGACGGGGACGGGGTGGAAATTTTTACATTTTTTTAGCAAAATTTCTGTACGGTTTACATGCTTGTATTATACACATATATATTTTCGTTACAGCGAACTTTCGAAATATTTTGTTAATATTTTTGGTATTTTTTTTCCTAATGCACATAACACAACAACGCTCTACACGGTGCATCGGATAACGCAGCATTCGTATGAAACTTTTTCGGCGTTGCGGTTCATTAAAAGAACTTTTTTAAACTTTTTTTTACTATAAAACATGATTTCGTTCGTAACATCAGATACGGCTGGGGTGAAATTTTTGGTTCGATTCTTTTTTTTCGTTCCCTTTCGGTAACCGTGACGGTTTTTCTGGGTAGAAAAACAACGATCTGTCATAATAAGGATTCCGAGAGAATTAGTAAAATGTAATTTTACTTTCCAAGTACGCCATAATCGTGGTCTGGTGGTTCGATTGAATAATTTGTGCCGGATAATTGGTCATTAGGGACTAATTGATTTTACCCCAACTTTTTCATCCCTTCAGACACAGAAAATTACGTGAAACCTTTATAAAACCCCGCGTAATAATCCCGATCAACTTGTAACAAAGTTTAACGTATCAAAAATATCACTTAACCTACTATCACGAGATGCATTATCTGCTCGAAATTCACTCGAAATTGTTCGAAAAGCACCTTATCATTTTATCATTAATGATCCGTGAAATAATCCGAGCCTTGATAGCCATCGGAAGTTTTCGCCAAGCTAACAGTCTCGTAACGCGATGCCAATTTAATAAGGAGAAGCGAAACACGACACCCGTTATACCTGCTGCCAAAATATTCATTATAACGAAAATGAATTTCCCACCGCTTTGAAAATATCGAAAAGAAAAATTCAAAACAAACACAAATACAAATTTTCATCGATGCACG
The DNA here is from genome assembly GCA_030142635.1 of Trachelus troglodyta. NCBI lineage: Eukaryota > Metazoa > Arthropoda > Insecta > Hymenoptera > Cephidae > Trachelus > Trachelus troglodyta. The sequence goes on from JARQTJ010000027.1 coordinate 129,285, forward strand.
GTTTACATAAATCATTAAACCATACATCCACACCGCGTAAAAATATATTACCCCGGAGTATCTCAACGCTTTCGCTTTAATTGAGATGCACCTGAATCACGCGTCTGGCGATAAATCATTAGGAGGAACCGGTTGCCCCCCCACCCACCTCCACCACCCCCTCCTCACGTAAGACTGCAGAGACTAAGATTTACACCGTTTCCCAATAATTCCCCCAGGATGCATCTCGAGGTATATCCTCTTCCAGAAATTCGACTAACCGTATCCCCAGTCTTCTTGCTAATACTGACCTACCGCTATCACGGTTATCTCTCGTCCTGAGCCATTGGCAAAGGAGCTGACTCCGGGTTAGCAATTGTTTGATCATCGATCGCGCTGTGATAGTCTCCTAGGTAATCCTGAACGGATTATCAGTATGGTCAGGAGGATCAAGTTCAACGCCGTTGAGTAGGTTGGGTCCTGGACCAATCCCTGTGTACCAGATCAGCCAAGAGATACGACTCTCGTCAATGCGAACGCCGACTGGGTAACATATACGAAATTACGTATTTTCACCAAAAAATAATCATCCGGATACCAGTCTGAAAACTATAACGAGATATTGAAATGTATCAGTCGTTTGATCAAATTACCGAAACGTTGAAATCAAACTGGCTTTTCATCACAAATTGACGGAAATTCATGCCAATATGGTGTTTGGTATCTGCTACGTGCCAGCGTATCCACTCCGACCGGTGTTATGTGTGATTTTTGAATTTTCATTTTTTTTCATTGTCTTTAGTGAAATTTTCATTTTACTGTTTCAGTCTACAATCGTCCGCTGGCCGAGCATCTGTGCAGCGAGACTTCCGGAGACTTCAGAAGACTACTCACTCTGATCGTCACGGTAAATACGCATTTTGTAAGGTTGTGCACGTGGGAATGACGTTACGAGAAAGGGCGGGATTTTTGAAAATATTTTTTCATGGCATTGTCGCTGCTGGGCTGCAGTTTCCTTTCCACTTCGAGTCCTTGTTCCGTATTCTGCTTACGTCCCTTTTATATTTTCTTTGCTTTTTTTTTTCACTGAAAAATTCTCTCGGTTGTCTGACGGATGTCCTGGATTTTACTTACCGTTAAACGAATCCCCGGTGATTGTCACGAGATAACGTGGACTGGTCAATAACGGTGTACGGAGCTTTAATAGGCTTAGGTTGAAAACGATTAAAGCTTTGATTGATCCTGTACTCTCGTTTACGAGCTTTTCCATCCACAATGGAAATCCGCAAGCGTTATCTCCAACGACGACAGAACGACCAGTCGGATGATAAGAGTATAGCTGTGAACGTAGCCTTAAATTGATCATCCCAGCGAATTCGTTGCGGATTCTTTAATTGAATTTGTTATTAGGACGGGTTTTTGATTTGGCGGTAAATTTAAATATATTCTTGTACATTTTTTTTTATTCCACATATCATTCCTATGCGTGACTACGTGAGATATTAAACGACTGCTAGCTCGAATAATTATACGTATCTGTAATTACGACTAATGGGAGTGATGCTCGTATTGCACTGGATATGAAAGTAGAGTGGACGATTTTACGTTAATTATTCGAAAAAATTTCAGGATAGGAAACTTAATGGACACTGGTCATAGGAAACACGTAAAATCTCATAAACAGTGGTACCTGTAATGTGTACTCTGCTTTTTGTCAATATACGTATAAATTTGTTATTCATGTCACTGACTGTTTACAGTTTCATTGAATTTTATCATTTTATTCCATTTTAGCAATGGAATCCGAATCTGGGTGGAATTGCGAATAATATTCCACAGCAGTTTGGCCTTTGATCTGTACGCAATCAAAATTGTGATAACACACGGGCATCTGTTAGTTTTAAGTAGAATAGGGAAAAAAATTACGAACGATAAGACAGACTAATCTTATCGCTTATTAAACTCATACAACTTTTATTTTCTTCTACGTCTCTCAGATTAAAATTCAAAAATTAAAATACGACTTTTAATAAACTTTTTCTCAAACTCGATATCTCGCGTAGGGAATTCCTTGTTGTTAAGCTGGATCCACTGGTACAACTTTATTCAATATTACAAGTTCGCGGACGAACTTAAGCGAAAGTCAGAGCCAGGCTGAAAAATCAGTGGGTGGTTATACCTTGCGTGTATAGGAAACATTTTTTGGAGGGTATCTGTGTATCAGTAACGTAATTGAAATATGTCCAAGTGCAGGTGTTGGTTCGTTGGAAGTTGAGGGAAAATAAATTTATGCCACGGACTGTCCTTGGAAAATATGTTGAGCAGCGAAGGCATGGCCAAACACTAACTGAATTAATGTCTGAAAGATTGAAAAAGTTTTATGATACGCCATGGTGGCCATTCCCGATACTAAAAGTAGTACGGATTTAATCCGTCTGGCGCGCCTCGACACATCTACAATTTCTCGATCGGTATTACAGGAGTCTTAACAGTTTTTGCATAGAACAATGCCGCATGGTAATTGAAAGCTTTTGAAAGCTCAAAGCTAGAATATTTCAAAGCTTCGCAGTCGCTCCACTGCCTGGTAGACACGTTTGCCAAATAAATAACTCTTTCCCCGTTTAAACAATGTTCTGGCATTTCGTTGCATCATTCCCACAACCGGAGTCGCGTTCGGCAAATTTTGGTTAATCAAAATGATTACGCAACGTATCCACCCAGTATCAATAATCATACAATTTATTAAAATTAATGAGTCAATTATAACGACGCGAAGGTATAACTTTTCTTCGAATTATAACAAAAGTTTTATCGCATCCCTTAATTACTATTTGCCATAATTCAGTATAATTTAGATTCAGTATAAATTTCGTGTCTTTCGCGACTCAGTCAACGACTGAAAATTCGCAGCTTTCTTTTACGCGTTAAAGCGCAGACAACGAACGGGTCACAAAGTGCAGGGAAAAAAAAGCGTTTACAAAATTATTAGAAGTGCGGCAAGTCACTCGCGGGAAGTCGTACAACTGAAAAGACGAAAGAGTTTTTCCTGCAAGGCGAAAGAAAAATAGAAGAAGAAAAAAAAAGTTACCAAGGACACCGCCATTGTTAGAGTCTCTCTACTCACTGGCTCTGCCTCGGAGCAGTTCGTTTGGCTTTATCGCGTTTATCCATTGTGTACTTTAGTAAAGCTCGCAGCTTCTGCTGTATCTTCGTTAAGAAAAAACCCCCCAAGTATACTTGACTCTTGTATTATACCGTAGGTATACAAACCTATATACACACAGGTGTCCCCGGAGTAGTTTCAATTTACACGACGTGCATCTTTTTCTCGATCTAGTGAGAAAATGTCTTTTTATTCCAAAGAAGAAAAAGAAAAAGAAAATTTCAAAGAGTAAAATCCGACATTTTTATTTCTCAAAAGAACCACCTGCCTTATACCACACAACGCGTAAGAGCTAACGAGGCTTCTTTGTGCAATTTTTATTATTTACTTTTCATTCTATTACGTCAAAGTACGATAACATATTGATAAAAAAAAATTCCTTTATTTCCGTTTCACTGCATTATAAAGCATACCACACAGTGTAGCTGACATGAAAACCAGAATTTTATTTTTACATCTCATTTCCTTCATTGCCATCCAATAATGCATATTTACAGAGGAAGCCCCCCACCCCCAACTCCAATAGCCGCCATTATTCCTTCTGAAATAAAACATAAAAAACTACAACGACCCATATTTTATATTTTCATATAAAGATTCGTCGTTGGGTATACAAAGATAAATATCATCCCTCCCTAATCCAAATATATCATCTACCCAACTGATCTCTCACGAATGAATACATCTTGAATATTCACCATAATGCTTCTTGGTTACGTAAGAAAATCATCCCTATTACCTGTACCTCGATTTCCTTCTACTTAATCATTAGCCCGTGTTATTGAATGTCCGTAAGTAACTAAGAAAATCTAATATATCATTCGATCCTGAGCCTCATTTGCCAGAACAACAATGAACCGCAATGAATACTGGAGACAATCGGTTTCGAAGTAATGGGCCATGAAAACAGATCCGAGCATAAACCCAAAGTGTAATGGAGACCAGGTATAAGGCCACGGAGAGGGAGAAAGAGAGAGAGAGAGAGGAAAAGAGAGGAGAGTGGAGAGAAACAGTAAGTGAGACAAAGACAGAGTACTCGAAATTAGCAACGCCGTTTCTACGTACTGGGAAGTGGAGTACACTAAACAGTAGCAGAGGGCCGGGTGGGAGGGGGGAGAGGGGGGTCAGGAAGTAAGGGGAACTCCTTAGCAAGTTTGCCAAAGTGAAGTAACAATACCATCAAGACTAGCTATTGCCCAACAAGTATAGGATAAGGGAACAGCTTAATAACAGGACGCCATTAAGATAGCGCCATCTTATCCCGGATGAGAATCAGTGCTCGTGGACCCTTGCTCGACGACATGTCCATGCACGTTGTACAAATATTTGTACAGAAAAAAGAAAGAGGGATAATGCTCTGGTGCTCTTTTGCGCGAGATTGGATGACCGTTGCAGCGCTACGAATAAGTATCGCACTGGGTATCTTAGTCTGGAAAAATATAATTTGTTTACCGAGCAATCAATTTGCACTAACGTTCTTCCAAAGCCAGTTGAGTTATCAATCAGTTCCATTGTATGTCAGGTAATTAATTTTGAAAGTTAACGAAATTTTCATTGGTTCACCATATTGCTCGTAAACCAGCAACGATTTTCGGGTATAAAATACTGTTTGTCGGAATCGATCTTCAGCCGCTCCAACGGTTTCCAAAATCAATCGCTTTACTTAAAAACTGAAATTATTATCTATCTAGAATCTGTCAGTCCGCTCACTAGGAATATTCCTTCCTTTTCTAACGAATCGGCACGATATTGTGTCACGTCCACTTAGCTTATTGTAACATTGATCGTCGTTGACGAACGCCAGCCGATATATCCCCGAAACAGTTAACCTATTTTTCAAACTTTACGTTCATAATCCTCAACCGACGACACCGACAGCCAATCACAGTCCGAGTAAAGCTCCGACGACGCTGCGATCGAAACTTCGATAGAGCCTGAGGCCGGTCGATTTCTATTAAAGCAAGAAGGAGAAACAGTCAGAGTGACGCGGCGTCACATTTGAATATGTACGTTGGACTGGCGCGCATGCGCGTTCGGCTTCCCAATAGCGAAAAGGACGCGCGCGAGATTTTCTCACAGTCCAAAAGTAAATCTACGATCCCCGGCGTTTCTATGAAGCTACCACTCGATCGTCGACGACGCGATAGTAAATCCACGGCTACGTCGGAACCACTGTTAAACTTACGACGCTGCTTAATGTCGCCGAAGAATTGTGACTCGAACGTTCGAGAACGCTCAATTGCTCGTGTCTCTTACTCGCAATAAACGCCCTCAATCTCTACGTGCTCCCGACCGGTACCACCGTTAAATCCCCCCCTCCCTCCCCCCCCTGACGTAGTTCCTGTCTGTTTTTCCCTTCTACGTCGCCACTGTAGTTCGTGGCTACTTTTTGGCCAACAGCCACACCCCCCTCTTCCTTCCCTTAGCTTGCGATTGATTTTTCACTCTCGCACACGAACCTCCCACTCTTTACCCTACTCTCGCTACCTACCTCTGTCTCTGCACCTTTGGGAAAACTTACTGCCACTGGAGCATCGCCACGTTCTCTATTCATCAACGGCTTTTTCTCGGATGGAAGTCTTTTAAAGTATACCGATGCTTATGGGACCGAGGACGATTGTGTTCTTTATGGAGTTTGCTTTTACGTTTCCGTTAAAGAGACAGACGTACGTATATCCTTCAGGGAGACAGGGAGGTCCTGAAACTCCTGAGCGGCTCTCTTGATTTCCGCTTGCGACTCTCACTTTTATTCCCGGCTACCGTTTTTCCATTCGTTTTTTCTCTCTCCTATCCTCCCTTTACCTTTGTGCGGCCACTGCGTCTTTTTTCCTGGCAAAAATAATCCTTTCCGCTTCTCGATAATGACAGTCCCTTCACTTTCTACGAGGTTAAACCAGCCCTCCTCGACGGGGTACGTCAATATTATTCCTGGGGTAATTAGCCGAGCGAACCCGGTAACCTCTTAAGCTCTCTCGTTGTCGTTTCCCTTCACCCCGCCACATCATCAGGGTCCTTCCTTTCTTTTCGGTAGCTCGCATATTTTTTTTTCTTTTTTTTTTACCACCTTATCCATTGTTTCCGGCATGAAGGGTGACTGGGTCATGACAAAGAAGTCCCTTAACCTGGTACAGGGTCCTAAGGCTGGAGCAGCAACTTCAGCCAACCTGTTCTCTAGACCTCACGTGCGGATGTTCAGACCTTCGTGTGGTCAGATGGGGAGTGTCCGAAGGAGAAAAAGAGAGACAAAAAGTACACAATGAAAACTTTCACGAGAGTCTCGGACGCGGGATGTTTGAACAAAGGATTCCTAGACTCAGTCCAGGTTTCCTGTTGTCCAGGTCATGTAGAGGTACCCACTGTGCTTTGTCTCTAAATGCATCCGTCTGCTGGAGTAAATCACTCCTACCAGTATGTGCACAGATGTCCTTTGTAATCTTCACACTATTTAATTGACTTTGTTAACGCTCTTAGTTATTTATTTCAAACGTTCTTTTGTGAAAGTCTATCAATTTTTTTAGAATAATTAGTCACAATTCGTCATATCGATCTTAAGGCCCGAAGCATCTGGCACGATAACTGATACTACAATGAATCCTGGTGATAAGCGTCGTCAGCTTCAAAAAGGTCTCTTTGACCCAGGAACAGGCAACTGGGGTAACGGAGACACCCCACCTCAGCACTTTATAAACGAAGAATAAAATCGAGCGACTATTCTTGGGTTAAGAGTCTTTAAAAGCTTTTGCTTATCGCTGTAAGCGCGATATTCTAGAAGTATTTTTTTTTTCAAAAACACCACACTATTTTTATTGCAAAGCACACGGTCCTCCGAGTTAAATGTCTCACGAGATAAGCGGTACTTTAGACTTGTTTTAATATATCAAATTTGCAAGTAAATGAAGTATCGTGAACAGTTGGTAATTTTGAAAAATAGTGCCAGACAGTATCGTTATTTTTTTCTCACCCTGTAGACACTCCCTGAATATGTATGCATGCTTAGTTAATGTTATTGCTTGTGCGTCCCTCTGTTTTACACGTGGTGTTTTTCTTTCTTTCTTTTTTTTCTTTTTTTTTAACTAAATCTCAGAAATCTATCAAGCAGGGTGTCAGAAACGGCAATAACGACGTTCATCCAGAAAGAGCACGAGAACTCGCCGAGATGCTTTACAACGCTGGTATGTTGAACTTCTGTAATATTCTAAAGAATAATTAGTAGGGTTATGGTAATCCATGAATTAATACGATATTAGATAGATTTATCGTCTTACTACGAAGTTTTCAAAGTTACGCGCACATTTCCATTGGTTATGGTTGCATAACCATATAATAAATTAAAACGGCAGTTGTAGAGTTTGAAATTTTATTTGCTATCATACGCGTCACGTTACTTCTATATGGTATCTAACTGTCACAGAGTAGACGTGTACGTGATACGTTCAGGATAATCCAGTTTGCTTTGGCTATTTGGCTCAATTAATATTGCAAATGACAACTCGTAAAGAGAGCAAGCAGGACGCGAGGCTGGCGATTAACGACGGCCGGATTCAATATCGATAATCGCGATTAGCCTAGTCGAGATTGCTGCTAGGCGAACCGTGAAAATCTGGGTCGAATATAATATGCTTAATTATAATTACTTACGGAACCAACTGCGGGGAATTGAATTTTGATACTCCTGCGATATACCGCGTGGCATAAAACGAACGTACTTGTAAACATCGTTCAGAACTTGGAAAGTAAATCGTTGTAACAATCGTTACGAAAACATTAACTTCCATAAGCAAGCCACAGCTCATTATCATTAATTAATACCAAACACAAGAGACTATTACCTGCCTTCTCAGCGCCGTAAACAACGCAGACTCAGTTAATTAATTAATCTTCTAGAAGCTTCTCGAAAGCATGGCCAAACTAATGGATATACGCTATTTTGTAGAGTTCCTATTGTCGGGGATAGAAAATTTAAGAATCAAATGAAATCTTCTTTTTGTTTTTCCTATCTGACTGTACAGTGTCGCCATCTACATCTTCTCTCTTATTCCACTTGCGTACTTATTCATGTGTTCTGACGTTTCAGGCGAGGCTAAACTCGGCACCGACGAAGAAGTCTTCAACAAGATCCTGGCTCACGAATGCTTTGCACAGCTCCGACTGATTTTCGAGGAGTACAAGTCAATCAGCGGAAGAACCATCGAGCAAGCCTTGCGGGATGAAGTTAGCGGCGAATTGAAAGACGCCATGTTGGCTATTGGTCAGTTGTGAAAAAGATTCAACGTTCTTCCTTCTTATCGTATTATGGCAACTGCACTGTCTTCACTTAACCTAACCCTATATCAACCAAGCAACCCCACGTTATCTTATACTTCCCTTTCCTAGCCATTATCTCGGCTGAGCATTAATTTCCCCGTAAGGAATCCCTAAATTATCAAAATTCATTAAAACACAACATTAATAAAACATTCCTCATGGAGATAACGAATTTTGTTATTTCACTGATTACCCGATGACCGGGTGACGAATTAAATAATAATATTTTTATGGTATTTCGTACAGTCGAATGCGTGCAGAGTCCACCGGCATTTTTTGCTAAACGACTAAGAAAAGCTATGGAAGGCGCCGGAACTGACGACATGACCCTCATCCGCATAATAGTCAGCCGTGCTGAAATTGATCTGGGAAATATCAAGAAGGAGTACGAACGTCTTTACGATAAGACATTGGAGTCATCGGTAAAGGTAAATAATAATCGATGATTTTCATCGACAATAATTCTAATGATCATTTTTAATGAGTTTCATTTCTTTCTTTTCCATTACAGAAGGAGACTTCCGGTGACTACAAACGCGCCCTGGTCGCTCTGATCGGTGGACCATAGGATCTTGAAGAAATAATTATTACTCATGGAACAGTCTGGATTCTACGACTTATTAATCTCTATACTCAAAAATGAAATTCCTTAGTAAAATCCTTGAATTATCGATGACAAACTGTATCGATTGTAAATAAATATTTATCGAATCTCTGTACTGTCGCTTCTCTCCATATTGTCTATGTATAATCTTTGTAATATTACCCACTAAGATTTCACGATAACATTGTACTCTCGTGCAGTTCAATGAATTTCGATTAACCAAATCCCCATGCTGATTACAAACGCTTCGTTGCTCCTTAAGACGTATTACACTGGTTTATTAGGGCGCCGACGCAATTACTCCGAGGGATTTAGAGGAGAGACTGGCAGGGGAAATTGGCAGGTGAGCTTTGCGAATATTCGCCAAGGATTTCATGAGCTGTCGCTTTGTGTATATAGCTTTGAGCTCTGCGACGCAAATCTTTGTCATACCTCGAATAAGTGTTTAGGGAAGATGTAGAGATTCTGTAAGAAAAAAAGCAACTAGATTTTATAAGCTCGAAAACAGTCTCGCGTTATCGTCGTAAACATAACTCGCTTGCGAAAGCTTTTCGCGTCTGGCGCAGGAACGATCCACGAGAACATGAGGGCGGCTGGGATTATGGTGTTTTATGATGTTTCCAAGCTCCGTACAAATCCAGTCGAACAATGTGAGAAGCACCTTTACGTTTTTCATTACGTAAGGTAACATGCGGTTTAATCGAGTCCGCCGTTCTGGAAAATGCATATGACAATCATTGCTTGGTTAATTACAATACACTGCTATTGTGTATTAAAGCATAGTACAGCTTTATCGTTAATTAAGGAAAATTTTGAGATTAATTGATATTAAATTCAATGTCAATGCGTTGACGTTTATACCGATGGGTAATCAATTTTGAAATTGTAACTCTACGAAATCGTTATTTGACGTTGTTTTGCCAGATTGGGAATGCTGATTGAATTTTGATTATTTTTCATAAACATACAGTATATCTATACAGTTATTATACTGTCTATTAAAGTTCATATCATTGCGGCGTGATACGATTTGATCCAAATGATATTTCCGTATTATATCCTTTTACGATTTTGAACATTAATCATTTTGATCCTTCTCCCAAACTATAACCGCTTTTCATATCGTTCCAATTTAACTGTCCCTATAAATCAAATTCACCGATCCAGGTCAAAATCATCCTACTGATCCTTTTGGGAAATCTGTTAATCCCAGTCCTTGTCACAGGGATGTAGATTTCTGTTAGAATCTCCCTCTCAATATATTTCTCAGAGGATGTCGTATGGCTGGTATCTCAAAATCATTCTTCGTTGTGTCATTGAAAATTTTACAGAGTTACAACAGAGATTATTTACAACATTCTTAAATTTTCTTTACTAATTTTTCAACGCAACAATTACATACGACCACACTCTTTGGAGCTTCTTTTTCTTCGACTAACAAACAAAACTGTTCCTTGTTTCCAAACACATGGCAGTGTTCCAAAACTTTCTTCCACAATCTTATCTCGATTTGTATTCTCTTCACAAGGTACATATATCAAATATATCTATACTATTACAGTGTAATATAACGCACTAGGGAACAATACCGAATTGCATTTCGTTTTAATATACCGGCGCCTTCTTGCGCACACAATATATATATATATATATATATATATATATATATATATATGATTAAGTATTTGACACGTATAAATACTCAAGATGTATAATTCCTGTGATATAAAAAAATTGCGAAAGTACCTGAAGAAGAGATAACATTTTCACAATAGCAATTAACCAAAAGTTAATATTTGTAGTGACTGAAGGGTTAATTATATCCTTCACAAATCCATTGGTTTTTTTTTACCTTTATAATTGCCATGAATGAAACTCACAGACTCCAATAATCCAAAGCGATTACATACCATCATCCAGTTATTAAACTGTGGTATAACAACAAGTATCACAGTTCTATTTATACGTGACAATAGACTCTATACTGAATTTGCAAGTCTAATCATTGTTATCAAACGAAATACAATGCAGCTGATTATTTATGTTGTGTATTTATCTCCGCTGGATCCTCGCACCGAGGACTCTTGATCGGCTGCACCCAGCTGGACTCTGGACGGAAGTCCATCTTCTTAGTAGATTCTTAGAGTCCATCTTCGGACTTTGGCCACCAGACGTCTCTGGCTAGCGTAATACGTTAGATTTACCTATTCTCTATTATTATATTTTGTCGCGGCTCAATCCTGCGAATCCAGGAGTTACTAGTTTCTGAAGGGAAGCCCTTAAGGCTTCCTTCAATTAACTGTGCAAATTCCGACTCCTTCAACCATGTTCGGAGCGTCCCAGCTCGTGTTTACACTAGTGTTACCTTGGATTGAGCCAAGTGTTAGCGATTGAAGGAAGGAAACCGGCATCTTAAACTCTAATCGGGCGAAGGAAGTCCGCGGATTAACCTTTGCCGAATACATTCCCGTTCAAATTTTGTGAGCACCTTTGGCTACCAGAATTTTTGACATATTTTCTTAATTTATCTGAATAATACCCGTCTAGGCCTCTTGTCTCGAGGGCTATTTTCTTGCTCACAGGGTCTGAATGCCGCTCCAGTTACTCGAACTAAAAGATCCACAGTGCCGGATGCCGCTTATAGTAAGTAGTTTCCGTAGAGCTGTCTTCTATCTTGATGTATTTCAAGAAGTATTCATTCTCTTTGAGTTGACGCTTTCGTATAATTTCTAATTCTACCTTACCGACTGTCTTCCCGACCACGTGAAGCTCTTAGGACCCCGACTTCTCCGGCTTGGTCGTCTTCCGGTAAAGAAAATTTTATCGTACAAATTCATTACATTTTCTTTTTTTTTATCTTTTCCGGCGGTATACGTCACTTTCCTAGGTTCGATTTTGACTTTGAATATTTCCTTTGGCGTATATAATTTATATAATTTTACGAATTTCGTTAGGAATGCCATTTTTTCAATGGCGAACAAATGCCTATATTCGATTGGACTTTTTTATTTTTACCGTCTTAGCCAAATACTTCTTGAAGCCTTATGCCCTTCCTAAGTCGTACCTTTTTTTTATAATCGCCCGGCTGATCAAGCCAGCGCGCCGCGCGGTTTATCCATTCAGGATCACCGGCCTAACTGGAATCAGGGACGCTGTAACTATCACTGATGTATCCAAACTAATTTCTGTCTTGCTAATTGTAACTATTTTTCGTGACGGTCCGATGAGAACGTGTTACGAATCATTACGATTTCATATTGATTGTATTTTATCGTTCTGTTTCTGCCAAGATTCTGCCTGTATCTTCGAGCTGCTTGAATCTGTTCGTTGTTACTGCGAAACGGAACTTATCGTTTTTCTTATCTTTCATAACCTACTTCCGATAAGAGTCCGATTATTCATTCTCGTCTCTTTATTACCATCCTATTAATTAATAAATCCATTCAATGTTCCCAATGTCTCCTTTAAGATTCCCTGTGAGCATCGAGAGTTAACAATTTACTTCGTGTCGCCGCCGACAGGGCTTTTGAAACTTTACGATCAGAGAGAACCAACTACTACGTAGTTCAAATAATCGAACTAGTAGAGCTTCAACTATTCTTGAAGCTCGAACTACGTGGAGCTTTACTAAACGTATTATGGGAATGAACGTGGCCGTTTTGAGGTTACCTTTTTTATTAACTCACTCATTTCCTTAAGTTTCTCAACCATATTTAATTCACTCCCTCTCTAAAAATCCATCCACCCTTATTCTAAGTCCTTAAAGTTAATTCCAATTTCTACAAAAAATATCCTTTTAACATTTTACCTGATACTTCCTGTCTTTATACTTTCAAAAATTCCTAACCTCAACTCTCCAACAAAATCCATAACCTTGGCCTATCTTTTCACCCTGGACCCCCCTCAGTCCCAAACTAGGTCTTTTCGCTCCTTCGACCCCTACCATCTATCATCCCCTAAATATATATAAAACGACGTCCCTTAGTTTGACTTACTTAGTAGTCTGGACATTTTACACGTCGCTCCTATTTAACTGCTCTTTGCTTCTTATGGAAATAAAATCGAGCACTTGGAATGAAGAAGGATACTTCTGGCTAAATATATTCTTTGACGTAGAATTCATTTATAAGGAAATCCATCAAATTTCATGAACATCAAAAATCAAAATACAATTGTTGAGAAACGATTCTCTGAATCGTTACAGGTAACGTGCCTATAGTCTATTCGCGTTAACTCCTTGTGATACGTGTTTTATCATTGACGAGGCAATGCAGACTTTTTTTTGTAATCCATGCAAACGAGTCTGCCACCTATAATTATTGAGGAATATGAGAATTCAGGGAAAAGTGAAAACGATAAGAGACACCGATAAGAATTTATACGAGTAACATAAATGAAGCTCCAGTTTAGTACATATGCCAAATCGTAAGAGAAAAAGATAAGAAATTTCTCTTGGATTATTTTTGTTATTTCATCACTATTGTTTTATTATTCTTATATCTTCGTGCAACACTGATCTGCTGGTCTCGAGTTATTCGATTCAGTATATTAATTTACTGGGATGAAATTTGATCCTCGGGGAGAAATTTGTTAAATAAAAATGGCCGCCGTTCTCTAGGAAACTTTGTGGTTTTTAAAATGATAAATATACATTGTTGCGTCTCTCGATTACGTTATTTATTATCATAGCTATTTGAAATATACAAGCAGATACGCTATCGTGCCGGGTAAAACAATATGCATCTTAATTAAGGAAACATTATTTGTATCTTAGAATTTTTTTTCAATTATAGAAAATATTTCGCGTTTATTTTTTACACCATAATCGTATCTGTGGTCGATCTTATCAAAGAACATGGCGATTAATCATGAAGTATTAATTATATCGGAAGTCTATGGAAATTCATTCTAATACGTGTAGTTCATGAAACTGAACGGTACGTTGTATTATTTTTTTTTAATAAGAAAAAAAGACAGCTAATTATGGAAAAAAATTTCAACAACGGAAGGACGTTCTTATCTTGGACAAATTAAAACCTGGTATCGATACATCTACAAAAAAAATAAGAGCGTCCATTAACCAACACAAGTACGTTCAGGCGTAATTACTTTTAATTAGAGATAAAGAACACTATATTCTAACATTGTGCAATTTAAACACTATCGAGTAACTTTGTCAAGTTTAAACGATGCTAAATTAGATGCATTAATATATTCTATTTAAATGATAGACAAGATAATAATCTTCTTTTTTCGTAAATATATTTTAACCTTATCAGTCTATCCGTATAATCGTTTTGCCATGTCAATAAAGTACATAAGATAATAGTCCATGCACATAGATAATAATTTGCGTTTATCCAAAAACAATAATAATAACTCCCTTGTTCCTTGTTGCAACGAAGAAAGTAAAAAAACCGGAATGAAAAAATTTTTTAAATTCTTAAATAATATAATTTTTAAGGCCGCGAGGGTCGCAAATAGCTAAAAGATATGCCTGGCAATCACCAGGCACGAATATTACATAAGCAAGTTCCCCAGCATAAGTATAAATCGGAAGGCCCGGAAACGTCGGAACCTAATATGTAAAATGCACTTTGAAAGTCGCTCAGTGAAAATGCGCCTCCTCTTAGCGCCTTTAGTTACGCTTGGTATGCTTTGCGTCACGGAATGTGCCGGTGGGAGATCAAAAGGTACAAGAGTAAATATAAATAGTCAGAAATGTGTTAACTGTCAAAAAAAGAAAATATGACCTAGTGAAAAGATATGTAGAAAAATAAAAATAATAATACTGCTCAAAATAACCTATGACGATATTAGGACCTTATAAAATATCATACGGCACCAAAGATCAATTTGGACGGAAGTGGTCGACGCCGCAAGAATGTGCTAGGTCCTGCCAGGACGACGAAAGCCCACGTAATTGTTATTATCAATTCACCATAGAATATTATACAACAATGAACAGGTACCATTTGAAAATAATGAACGAAAAGAAAATTTCTTTTCACTTTTACAAACAACTAGTCGAATACCAAAAGTCGCATAATAAATTATTAAGGATCGTATTACGATTTTTGACAGCGCCTGCCAATTGTGTCAACCAAACGCAACGAATCAATTAGTCAGTCCGCCGCTGTGTCAATGCGTGCAGGCTGACGGATACGAACGAACCATTTTATCAATAAATAGAATGTTGCCAGGACCAAGTATTCAGGTAAAATTATTGTGCACTGATAATATCCGGTATTGCCTATTGATGTGTTTTTTGATAGGTGTGCCTGTACGATAACGTGGTTGTTGACGTAGATAACAAAATGGAAGGAGCCGAAGTGTCGTTGCATTGGCATGGTCTTTTTCAAAATGGTTATCAATACTATGACGGTGTACCATACGTCACGCAGTGTCCAATAACACATGGGACAACTTTTAGGTACGAAAATAAAAAGAATGTAATTAATGATAAGAATTAATAAAAACATTTTCGTTATTACAGATATCAATTTGTCGCGGGAAATGCAGGAACGCATTTTTATCACTCCCACATTGCAACGCAGAAACTCGATGGCCAGTATGGAAGTTTAATCGTAAGAGATACTCCCAGTAATGATCCTCATTATAATTTGTACGATGAAGATCTTCCTACACATGTAATTGTTATCAGTGACTACATGCATGAATTGTCACTCGAACGTTATCCTGGTCTGATGACCAGAGACATTGGTCAGTCGGCTGATAACTTTTTAATTAATGGAAAAGGAAAGTGGATTGTGAGTAAAAATTGTGTATCAATTTAATAAATAATTATTATTTATCACAGATAATAATTTTATCAATTTAATTAATCCGTAGGATCGAAATGCAAAAAATATCACGAGTACTCCATATGCAGTTTTTGACGTTCAATATGGAAAGAGATACAGATTTCGTGTCGTCAATTCTTTTTGTACTGTTTGCATATCGCAATTTAGTATTGAAAATCATTCGATGCTATTCATTGCTCAGGATGGAGAATCTGTGAGTCCCAGAACAGTAAATATATTTACATCAGCATCTGGTCAGTCTTGGTTATACTATTGATACTGTCTCTTCGTATAATTATAATAATTCTGATGAAAATTTATTCCAGGCGAACGTTTTGATTTTGTACTGACCGCCAATCAGACTGTGGGAACTTATTGGATTAAATTAAAAGGACTTGGTGAATGCGCGGATAATGAAATACTGCAATTAGCTATATTGAGGTACAACGGTGGTCCAGAAACTCCAACATCTCCTCGACCATCGTATAACGATCCTGTATCCATGGGAGTGGTAATGATAATTTATTTAATTAGACTATTACATAAAGGTCTTTTATTCATATCAGAATTCTTTCACAGGAATACAATAACTTGATATTCGTGTGCGATGGGACCAAACCGAATACTCTGTGTCCAAATGAAGTACAGTCGGCGACTGAAGTAGATCCTGCTTTCCTTATTCCAGATCCAGATTATCGTTTTGTATTGCCATTTTGGTTTTATGATTATTCAAATGAACTAGACGTCTTATTTAAGCCGGGAACCTATGGTAATTTTATGGGTGAGTGTACTCTTCGTTTCATGCAGTAAATATTGAAGAAACGAATTTAACTTGAAATTCAACATTTTTTATTTTTTTAATATTTTTTTGCAGTCGCCAATGATCAAACAAAGTTGCTCGCTTTGGTCGATAATATTTCACATCAAAATTTGCCATCTCCACCGCTTTCCCAGGGTGTGAATCCAAAGGATACATGTAATGCAATTCGTATGCCTCGTAATTGCACAACCCCATGCAGATGCACCCACGTTTTGGATGTTAAGTTGGGAGCAGTAGTCGAAGTCATGGTATATGACGCTCGTAAGCATTGCAATGATTTATTGATTAAAAAATATTTTGAATTGACAAATTAATTGCACTTTAATTTTTTTTCTTTAGGCTCTCTTATGCTGGTTCATCCGTTCCATTTGCACGGTTACTCGTTCCGTGTTTTCAAAATGGGTAGAAAACCCGAAGGCACTAATTTCACCAGGAGTGACGTGGATGCAGTTCTTAAGGAACATATCAACACTCTAAGGAACGGTGGATATACTGAACCTCCTGGTAAAGATACGATAATAATACCGCAAGGGGGTTACGTCATTATTCGTTTCATGACTAATAATCCAGGTAAAGAATTATCATATTTTTTGCTGTATTTCACATTTATTAATGATTATAATTACTTCTTAGGCTGGTGGCTGTTTCATTGTCACTTTGTCATTCATACGATGGTCGGAATGGAATTAATTTTTCATGTTGGAGATCAATGCGATTTACCACCGGTGCCCAAAAATTTTCCTAGATGTGGCAATTATCTACCTGAACCATTTTAAATTAATGGAATTAGTGAATTGTTAATGACGTTCATCCTGGGCTGGCCTGAGCATCATTCCTTTGTGGAAACTAATACGATAATAAAGACACTGTTAACATTTTTATTTATATTGTATCGACGATTCGTGTAAAATGACTTTATAAAAACAATAGGCTTTTCGTGATGTAATTTATCTTCCTGTATTATAAACTTCGTATCAGAAAATCTGAATGAAAAAATATATTTATTCCTTGATTATACTTGCGTTACTTTTAGTAATAGCATCATAGGCTGAAAGCATTTATTTTACGGAGAGAAGTCAAGTTTGAAATTATTTAATGTTTTTACAAAATGAAATGACAATATGGCAATTATGTGTAGAATAATAATGTTTTCTTTAATTAAATAAAAACGTCTATCGAAAAATGCATTGGGCCAATATTTGATAACAGTAACCAATATCTTTGGTTATTAAGAAAATTTCATTAACAAGACAAGTATTAATTACGTCCTTCCTCAATGTCAAAACGTCTGCCCATTTAAAAAAATTAAGAGAATCGATAAATATTTCGAATATTGAATCAACACATTATGCAGGTGAATTTGTTTTTCAAGCCAAAAGAAATGTTTCAGTGAGCATATTTCTTTGGAATATTATATTTTATCATACTATATTTTTATTTATTGGCACGAAATCAAACATCCTTATCAGATATCCTTATCGGTTGATATAGATTGTCTGCAAAGATTGAAAAAATCTTTAATAACAAACTTTGACGAAATCTATATAAATGAATTATTGATCAGTCAAACAGATCATTTTTAGTTTTCAATGGGAATCAAACCACTTGCTAATTGTTAAGTCAAATTTGAAGGATACAAAAATATTACAAAAAAATATTTGCACTCCCAGGGAATGTTTCATCTTTTTTAAGCTGTATAAAGTATACATTTTGAAAAATAATATACGTTTTGGAAATTCTAGTTTTTATTAATAATCTCCTCCTCCTCTCTCTTATTAGTGACAAGTTACAGTGCTCGGATGTCTCCAACACGGACATTGGCAATGTAAGCGAATGCAAGTTGTGAGAGCCTTCATGTTGTTTGTATACATATACATACAGTTATACGAAAAAAAGTATAAAAAGAGAGAAATATAAGTGAAACATATTAATTAACCTACAGCAAGTGAAGTAAACGGGAACGGAGAAAATTTTACACAAATTATATAATGCGTCTAACCGATCATTTAATCACTATGAAACTTCCTATCGCATTACTAGTTATTTCAACTCTTGCGCGTGTTTCCGGTAAAATGACAAGCCGACCGGTTATTGAAGGTAAAAATTTAGTTTTGAAAATAAAAAAAATTCAATTAATTATGCACATCGCAAGGAATTCAACATTCTTAAAACTCAAAATTTGTCTATCTTCTTTTGTCTTCATAAAAATATTATTTCCATATTCTTTCCATATACAGAGATATTCAATTACGATATTTCATACGGCAAATCCAATGATACGTTTACCGTATTTTCAACGCCCCAAGAATGTAACAGGAAATGCATCGCAAACGCAGCGCCGCTTACTTGTTACTATCACTTCACCCTTGAGTTCTACCCGACAATGAACAGGTATGTTAATCGATAACGAAACATATTTTAAGAAAACAGGGCAGTAAAAAAATCATAAAATATCATAACGCTCTTGTCTACGTGTAATCGTGAATTCCCTGCAGGTGTCGATCAATTTCAAAAATATTTATTCAATTTATGACTGTTTACAGAGCCTGTGATCTGTGTAAACCAAACAATACAAATCCGCTGGTTCACCCACCGCAGTGTCAGTGCATAGAAGCAGATGGTTACGAACGTACTATATTGAGTATTAATAGAATGTTACCTGGTCCAAGTATACGCGTAAGTGATAAGTAATAATAAAATAATTAATAAATTGAATAATGTCAAAATTTGAAATTTTCATTTAAAGATTTGCCAATACGATAGAGTAGTAGTGGACGTAGAAAATAAAATACCTGGACTGGAGATAACGATACATTGGCATGGTACTTTTCAAGAAGGTACTCAGTACTATGACGGCGTGCCATTTGTAACGCAGTGTCCTATTCATTCAGGAAATACATTTAGGTATATAATATTTAATTACAGTGATATAATTAAAAATGATCCGTATTAACGTTGCTGTATTTACAGATATCAATTTACTGCTATAAATTACGGAACGCTTTTTTATCATTCCCATTCGGGTTTGCATAAACTAGATGGTCAATACGGTAGCTTTACTGTAGGACAGCCAGAGAGTGTAGATCCTCATTCTCATCTGTACGACGAGGATCTTCCGACTCACGTGATACTCCTGAGTGATTTTTTGCATGAAATGGCAGAGGAACGATTTCCTGGACGTACCACTCGCTCACCTGGTCAGTTACCTGACAATCTTCTTATCAATGGAAAAGGTCGTTGGACGGTAAGAGAAAGAGAATTTAATGATATCAAACAATCC
>JARQTJ010000028.1:0-11494 GCA_030142635.1 Trachelus troglodyta
TCTTGAAGGATTCTATATAAACTAAAATTCTTAAAAACTAGACGCGGAACTAGCGAGGGACTACGGCCCTATTAGCGATATGATACGGCAGCGGGACGAATCCGCGTCGACGCAAAAGACACGTTAGGCGATTTTCCAATAAATATTCGACTACGAGATAAGCGCGAGAACAAATATTTAAATTCGTATCAGAACAAAGGCACGGAACAGATTCACTCGCGAAATTTCCCGACAATTGGAAAGAGTCATCACTTATAGATAACACACAGGTACAAGAGTATCATAAATAAATTAACACACGCAGTACAATCAATATAAAAAGGGTTACGAGAAGTGGCAAACTCTCATAAACTGACTAAAAGAATACTCCATAAATTAATAGATCAAAATTACTAATAGGTACGCCAATGATATTCTGGGCGTCTTATATTCTCAAGAGGTGACTCGACGTACGAGCAACAGCGTAAGGCGTCGACAAATATTCGAATAAAACGGTAGCTGGAGAAATTTACTAAAATATAAATTATAATTTATTTAAGAGGAGAATGCCATTCCTAGTAACGAAAGCGACAAATAAATGCACATTATACGGCGGAGAAAATATTCAGAATCACAGTTCAATATAATAAAGCGACATATAACGCCGGAAAGATAGAAAAGTTAAATAATCACAAATAGAGAAAAACTTAGAAATTCAATTAAATCGAGATAAAAGACTCAACGAGGAAACGGCCAAACCGGAGACGCCGGGGCCCTATACGTTTCCACGTCGTCGAGATATTAATCGATAACTTATAAACTATTCGACCATTCCAAAGCACTAAATTACAGCAAAGGGCAAGCAATTACAATATAGTCACTATTAGAGATACTCTACGATAATAAAAGAAAAAGTTAAACAAGATAACGGTATCCGGCACTATCGTCCTTTTACTTAGAGGGACTGGAACGACATTCAGTCCCGGTAAGCGAGAAAATTTTCCGTCGAGACAAAGAGCCTAGACGGTATTACTTCAGTTAAAATCGCAAAATCTCCAAAATAACAGTAACAAAAGGTGCTATCCCCAATATATCCGATACGGAATCGAGGAAATCGGTCCGCGGACTTCCTTCCTTCCTTCAATATAATATAAGTCCTATAACTCGATATCGGTTCCTTTTGGTTTCGCTTAGAAATTTCAATCGGCTGAATTCGGCTCGTCTTGGTTCACCTTAACGAATTTTCTTTTTCTTTACAATAAACCACCAGCTAAGATGCTCCAAACGTAAGTGAACGAGCCGGAATTTGTCGCTAGAGGAAAAGCCCTAGAGGCCCCCCTCCATAAATCCTTAATTCCTAATTCGCACGGTAGAGCGATAAGAAAATACAATCATACGATATAGGTAGATCTAACGCTTGACGGTAGCCAGAGACGAGGCGTTAGGCGGCTAGAGTCCGAAGATAGGCGGAACGGGCCGAGCTGAATGCAGGAGTCCTTAGTGCGGCCGATCCTGAGTCCTCGGTGCGAGCGGCAGGATCCAGCGAAGAGTAGGCCCTGATATCTTCTCCGGGGGGCACTGATACCGGGAACGCCAGGGAACGTTCGGCGACTGGGCGACACGATAGAGGATCATCCTTTCCTACTATCGGCGGCACAACTGGCGAAGGCCCTTCTTTGGCGGCCTGTATGGACGGCCGGCAGAAGTTGTGGAGGGATCCTATCCCGGGTCTCCTTTGCTCCACGGAAGTCCTCCGAAACGGGCGGAAGTTTGGTCCAGCCTTCTGTCGATCCCTCGTTCGGTAGCTCGGGAACCCTTGTTAGCGGTCCGTGTCGTGCTCATGGTGTTGACGTAGATTTGCCCAGGACGGTAAAGAAGGTAGGCGAGTGCGAATAGGAAAGCTCAAAAATAAAAATAAAAACGAAAAAACAGAAAGGCGTAACAGAAATAAGCATAAAGGACGATAGGCGGAAACAGCGTGCAGGAACGATAAGCGAGACAAGCAAAGCCGTCTTTGGAATGTCGGATGATTGACGTTTGGAGAAGCGCAGCAGGTGGATTTGATCTTTTCCCTACTCCTAGTAAGCTTTGTGACTGAATTCCCGAAATTCACGCCACAACTCCCCCTTCCCTAGCGGAAGCCGTACTGGTGACGAGACCATGCGTTACCGGAGATCCAGAAAAAGGAAGTCTAATGCGAAAGGCCGACGGTGCCAGGGAGGTTTCCCAACATTCGTACGCGAGAAAAGAAAATAAAAGAAAAGCTTTTGGAATAGACGAGATACTTCATAAGGCGAGAGAGCGTTAAATCCGGACGGGATTGGTGAAAAGTTCGAAAAACCAAAAAAAATTGAACTGATAGCGTAAGAACGAAAGTTACGTTTAGGTAGGCTACAGGTGTCATCCTCTTTGGTGCTAGTCGAGACTAATATGCACCTCCCAAAAAAAATATGTTCTGATCGAGAGTCGGTATGACGTACGAGAGTCTACCAGAAATACAAAAAAAAGGAGTTCGCGAAAGAAAAAGGAACTCTAAGTACTGCAATAAAGAAGGTAGAGGCAAGTCGGTAGGAACATCGGGTTCACAACGGAAAATTCAGAGGAACAACAAAAAATGGACGAAACCAAGGAACGAAAAATCTCGGCGTTGGATAGAGGATCGAAACGAGAAGTCGTCAGTCTTTATGACAAACTAAAAGTAGTACGAATCCCGCAAGAGAAAGGAAAATGATCGAAAATAAACACTGGGCACTGGATCGGCGGGGTCCGATGAAAGAAAATCACTAGTGTGGCGGACCGACATTTACGGTATCCCTAAAGAAAAATTAGGAAAGAGAACTAAAGAATTGGGCCTTGTGAGGGTGCGAAAAGGGAGTGCACCGGGGTCGGTAATTACGACCAAAAAGATAAGAGAATAGAAAGAGGAGGATAGG
Organism: Trachelus troglodyta; assembly: GCA_030142635.1. Lineage (NCBI taxonomy): Eukaryota > Metazoa > Arthropoda > Insecta > Hymenoptera > Cephidae > Trachelus > Trachelus troglodyta. The sequence goes on from JARQTJ010000028.1 coordinate 2,913, forward strand.
GGACAGGAATAAACGAGAGCCGGCACTTACGATTCAAAAAAAAAGAAACGAGAGAGAGCCAAAAAGGAAGGAACAGGACAACGAAAAACGGGACTTTTGAAAAGGAAGGTACGGGACGGGAGAGAAAGAGGCACGTGATAACAGGCCTAGGGAGCCGGGTTTACGCGAGGAGGTGTCGCATACGGTGACGGTCTCCGGCCTCCAAGGGCATATTGGTAGCCGCATTCGGTGCAGTCCCTGAGCGTAAGGCCCCATGCCCCGCACCCGTAGCAAAACCAATTGCGGAGTTTTGGGCAGCTGGGGTATCGATGGTCTGGAACCCAGCAATTCCAGCATGCCCTTGGGTTCCTCGGCCGGGTTCCCCGAGCGGGGAAGAGGGCGCAGTCCATAGGATCAGGTGGAGAAGCGTGAGGGTTGCGCGGAGGCCCCGGCTCCTTGTTGGGAGGCTCAGGGGGGGGGCTCCCGGCACCTTCGAGGGGTGCTCCCGAAAACGAAACTCTTCCGGAGGAGGAAGGAGGGAAGCAGAACGAGGGGTGGTTGGAGGAGTCGCCGGGTGCAGTATGCCAGGCGGTGTTGCGGTTGCGGGGTTCAGTCCCCGTCCACGTCCTCGGGGCCGGCGACGAAATTCAGGCGGCGGCTGTAGCGTGGCAGCCCCTGTCCACTGAGCGGCCTGGAGCGCGAGGTGTTTCTGCGATTCGACTTCGGTGCACGATGCCGGGAGTTCCGGGTCGAACGGCCCGACCGGCAAGGAAGGCAGCAAAACCTTGCGGGCATCGTCCGGGCCTGGTGCGACCTCGACAGCCCGAAGCGGGCGCCTTAGTGAGGTTGACGGCAGAATGGACATGTCCGCTTCTGCGGGCGTCGATGCCGTGACTTGAAGGTCCGGGTCCTTGCAGTCGTGAAGATAGCATTCGAATGGGGTGGACGTTCCCCGGTACAAGGCCTCCCTCGCTTGGGCTTGTTCCGTCATACGCCGTATCCAGTTGCGAGTCTCCATTCTTTCCTCCCCAAATCGGCAACTCCCGACGAATACAGGGTAGGACGGAACGAAAACGGATAAGGATAGCATGAGGCACGAGGAGGTAAGGAAAGCGAGAGACGAGAAACGGTACAGCGATAGATAGATAGAGACACAATAGAAGAGAGCGGCAAAGAAGGCGAGCTAGAAAAATGAAAAAAAAAGAAAGCAGGCCATGCACGAAATTAGTATAAGGCAAAGAAAGCGAAAGTACAGGTACACAGCGGTGAATATATTCAGGTGGTAGGATTGTATCGCTTGAGGTTTTTAATGTGACTCTTTCCATTTGATTTACCTTTATCATCACTCAATTCGTAAACAACTGCGGATAAGATCTTAGAGATAGTAAAAGGCCCAGAGAATTTAGTAGCCAGTTTGGCAGATACACCTAGCGTGGCTGTCGAGAATACAGTTTGTCGTTTGACAACTTGGTCGCCTAGTTCGAATTTCGTATCGCGATGATGACGGTCGTAATATTTGGCCTGTTTGGTTTGAGCTGAGTCTACATTCTTCCTCACTAGGTCGCGAATTAGCTCCAGTCGTTAGAGGCGATTAGCCCATTGTTTAGGATCCTGTGGGTCGAGTTTAACCGAGGGTACGAGCTCCTTTTTTAAAGTGTTGGTCGCGTGTAATTCTCGGCCATAGTTAAGGAACGCGGGAGTAAACCCCGTAGAGGAGTGAATAGCCGTATTAATGGCGAAGCAGAAATCGGGAAGGTGTTTATCCCATTCTCGGTGATCTTGTCCGAGGAAAGCGACAATCATCGTTTTTAAGACGCGGTTGACGCGTTCGACCGGATTCGCTTGTGCATGGTATGCAGAGGTATGGTGCTGTGGGTAATTCCGTATTTTAACGTAAGTTCTTTCACGGTCTTGTTTACGAATTCGGTGCCATTATCGGTAAGCAGCACTTCGGGTGTACCCCATCGAGCTAAAATCAGTTCCTCAAAAGCAGTGCATATGGCCGGTCCATTGGCTTTTCTCAAGGGTCGACATTCTACCCATCTCGTAAAAAGATCTTCGAAAACTAATAAGTAGACGGCGCCGGATTTGCTAGAAGGAAAAGGACCCATGATATCAGCAGCTACGACAGCCCAAGGGGTTTCCACGACGCGTCGACCCATGAGACCGGCGGGTGCCATTTGATCGGATTTACAACGTTGGCAGGGATCGCACGACCCAACATATTTAACAACATCGGATTGCATGCTGTGCCAATAATAACTTCGACCTGAACGGGAATATGTCTTTTCAATGCCATGATGTCCACCTTGAGTCTTCTCGTGGGTTTCCGCAATGGCACGCGTTCTTAAAGGGAGCGGCAAAACTAACTTCCAAGCATCTAAATCTTCGAAGAGTTCATCGTAAACGGGAGCGGGACGATGATAATACAATCGATCGTCCTCTAAAGCCCAATTCGGAAAACGAGACGGAAAGTCGCGAACTAGCTTTACACGACGATCATACCATTCGTCATTGGACAGGTTTACGTCTTTTTCTTCGGTAGCAGCTATCCGAGTTTCAAACATTCGCGAAAGCGCGTCGGGAACATGAGGAAGCGCGCCTTTTCGATGAACGATGGTGTAATCGTATTCAAGTAATTCTAAGGCCCATCGGGCTAAACGTCCTACGGGATTCTTTAAATTATGTAACACCCGGAGGCTATTATGGTCGGTAATAACGGTAAAGGAATATCCCTCGAGGTAACATCTAAACTTTTTAATCCCCTATACGACAGCAAGACATTCTTTTTCGGTAGCTGAATATTTATGTCCCGCGGGGATAAGAGTGCGACTCGCATATGCAATTACATGTTCGATATCGTTTTGTTGTTGCGTTAACACTACTCCTAACCCTATGTCACTAGCATCCGTTTGTAACGTGAACGGGAGCGAAAAATCCGGACAAGCAAGTGTCGGCGCGGAAGTGAAAGCAGATTTTATCCGTTCTAAGGCCCTCTCTTGATTTTCCCCCCATTCCCACTCTTTGCCCTTTTCCAATAGAAGGTTTAGGGGCGCAGCAACTGCGGCGAATTCCGGAAGGAACCTACGGTACCAAGACGCCATCCCTAAGAGCCTTCGTAATTGCTTAAGGTTCTGTGGTGCGGGGTACTCGAGTATAGGCTGGAGATTCTCCGGATCAACTTGCAGACGGTTCTCATTGACCATAAAGCCGAGATATTTGACCTGCGAACGATAAAAGTCACATTTCTCGGGGTTTATAGTCAAGCCTGCTCGCGAGATAATTTCTAGGACTTTCTTTAACCAGATGAGATGGTCTTCAAAGGTTTTCGTAACTAAGATAATATCATCCAAGTATGAGAAGACGTGCGGCTCCATCTCGGGACCTATTAGTCGATCGACCAGGCGCTTGAATGTGGCAGGCGCATTCGTCAACCCATACGGCATTCGTTTGAATTGAAACAGTCCTTTCCCGGGGACGGTAAACGCGGTTATTTCTTTGCTTTTTTCCTCTAACGGTATCTGAAAATATGCTTGACTTAAATCGATAGTAGAAATATATTTCGCGGCACGTAACTTGTCTAAGATGCTCGACATATAGGGTAAAGGATAGGCATCCTTTTTTGTGATGGCATTAACTTTGCGGAAATCTAAGCAAAAACGATACGTATTGTTCGGTTTCTTAATCATCACTATTGGTGTAGACCAGTCACTAGAAGAAGGTTCGATAATTCCGTTAGATAGCATTGAGTCGACTTCGGTATCAATAGCTTCTTCAACTTTTGGCGAAACGGGATAATATCTCTGTTTTATTGCGCGATTTCCCTGTACATCAATGACGTGCTCTGTTAAGTCGGTAAGGCCAGGTTTTTCTAAAGGAGGCGGCAAATGATCTGATAGGAATTGTTTTAAACGTGTGGACTCGACGGGAGACAGGGAGGTAATTCCAGGGCACAGCTCTGCGGTAAGGACGGAAGTAGGTTGGTTAGGTTCAGAAAAGTTTTCAAAGGGATAGGAAATGTTAGTCCAGGGGTCTTCAGGAACGGTAGCGGAACGATCGCGGAAGCACCATCGACAATTAGTGAAATCAATTACTATGCCAAACTGTTTAATGAAATCTAACCCCAATAAACACGGAACGTTCAGTTTAGGAAGTAAGCGTACTTTGGCAATTTTAGTCCGGTTTCGAATAGTGATAGGCAGTTCGGTTTCACCTTCGGCTTTGCCTCGCGAGCCATCCGCGTAGACTACGTTACTCGCGGATGTATCTTGAATCGAGCAATCGAAAGTTTTTATCAACGCGATGCCTTCCGGACCTAAATAGGTACGCGAGGAACCGGAATCGACGAGAGCTAAAATTGGTCTTCTGAGCGTACTACTAGGATCTTCGAAAACGGGAGTGGAAGGAACAGGTTTCTTCTTCGATGTAGGAGGTACCGTTTTGTTCCGCGACTGAGGTGGTGACGTGGTCGCGGCTACTGGCTCTTCGGCGGAAATTTCTGTTTCCTCGACAGCCGAAATCGCCGGGTGATTAGGGCGCCGAAGCTGAGGCTTAGGGCCCTGATACGCGAGGTCGGGCGCGACACATTAGTCGAGCGGTACTGGCGGTAATTCGCGGCGTTGACTAGAAATGATTGTGTCATATTCGCGAATGAGTCGTTCGAGCCCATCGATATCGAGATAATCAAAGGGTCGGATATAATGGCGATATTCATCACCCAGACCAGAGTGAGCGAGGCGACGCTCTTCGGCATCTGAAAAAGGTGGATCAACCCGATCAAAGAGTGCGCGAATCGCGGTAATATAGGCCATCGCGGTCTCTTTTGGGCTTTGTACGCGTCGATGGGCCTCTTCGCGGAAGCGATCTTGGTAGTCTTCGCGGCAGTAGCGTCTTCGGAAATCGTATTGAAAATCGGACCACGTCCTCCAACGGCGAGAATGTAAACGGAACCACGGAGTAGCCTCGTCGTCGAGCAGGAACGGCAAACAGAAGAGGAGGTCTCCGTCCGTCAAAGTGGAGCGAGCGCGGCAGTCGTCAATACGCATCAGAAATTCCTCAGCGTTCGCTTCACTTTTCCCATTTAATCGAAGGTTCCACTTTCCCACTACGGCCCAGGCGTTTCGACCGTAGTTGGACTCGGAATCATGTCGTCTCGAACTAGCACGTCTTTCGTGACCGGTCTCTTCGCGGAGCAGAGAATGTGTGGGGATGCCAGCGGTAGGCGGAAGCGAAAGTCGGGATCTAGGGAGTGGTGGTGTAGGATGGTGAGGTAAGAACGTGGAAGCTGGGATACCAGGCTCCATGATCTGGACATGAGGAACGGAAGGTTGGGAGTCTTGGGTTTGTCCTGGCCCTGCAGTAGGACGGAAACAGCAGTAGGTACAGGATCCTCCTCTGGTTCGTCCGGGGGAAGTTGGCAAATGGAAGGATCGCTCATGGTGGTCGTAGAATAGGGAGGTCTTAAGTCTCGCAAAAATTCAAGAATTCGCGTGCGTCTTTCGGGGACGGTTCCCGATAGAGGTAGTGTGTAGTAAGAGAGCCAATAGTCTAGGGCTCTAGGCAACAGAGAGTATACCCAAGCCGGGGTGTGATACGGGTCACTCATACACGGAAAATATACGACAACTCGGAATAAATAGCGTAGAATAGAATTCGAATTTGACCAGAGTAACTAAGATGATCAGTATCGTTGTAGACGAGTTACCCGAATAAGAAAGTACGAATTCAAAATCACGTCCGAACGGTCAGTGAAAATATTCGAAGTCAACAGTATCGAACACTAATAACAATAACTACGTAGGAACTCAACAAAAGAAAAGGATTATCACAGCCGATGACCGGACGGTAGCGCGATTAACGGGCACGAAATAAATACGGCAAACAAAGTCGGAATCACACACGAAAATTCAAAATTTGGCAAAGCTTCAAAAAAATTGTTTTCGGCTTGTAGGTGCGTTAGAACGGGAAGAAGACTTCAAAAAAAAGGAAAAAACGGCAAAATGAAAATTTGAAACGGAAGGTAACTGAAAAGAAAAGGAAAGAAACGATATTAAAGCGAAAAAGGTAATGAGAATAAACGGTAACAGAAAATTGTAGATTCGGCCCTGTGCCTCTCGGGCCCCACGTTGGGCGCCATATTTGCGGTGTTAGTCGTAAATGGCCAACAACGTGGAGGCTTACCTATATGAAAAGGTACAAATTCTACAGTCAGTCTCTCGCGGCCCCACATTGGGCGCCAAATTTGGGACGTTATTCCCCACCAAAACAAAATTTCAATACGAAGTCGATAAGCTGAACGCGATATCCGTAAGACAGAGAACCGTACACAAAAGCCGGGTGATTTCCCTCTCGGTTGAGTTAGATATTTCCAGGTCCGATAGGCGATACGCGAAAGGTATTGGGCGCCAGGTGATCTCAGGAGAGAGCACCGCGAGTGCCGAGCACTCGTGATTTTATAAATCCGTAATAGGAAACGGAAAGACTCGGAAGAACTAGAAGGAAAAGGATTCGGATACGGCGACACCGCCAAGGTGGAAAGAGCAAGATAGGAAACCGGCGACTCCGCCAAGTTAGAAAAGAGAGAGATCGATAAACGGGATAGAAGAAAGAAGAGAAAAGATCGATAAACGGCGACTCCGCCAAGATAGAAGAAGGAAGAGAAAAGTTCGATAAGCGGCGACTCCGTCAAGATAGAAGAAAGAAGAGATAGTACCGGCGACTCCGCCAAGATAGAAAAGAGAAAAGATCAAAAAAGGGGCGACTCCGCCAAAAACGTAAAAAGACAGGTTCACAAACGGCGGCTCCGCCAAATAAGTAACGAACGAAACACTAAAACGACGACACCGCCATGATAAGGAAGAAAAGCGCGAAGAAAGGCAACCGTAGATGCGAGAGGGAGAGAATCACGCGGTCGACGAGAGCTCCAAAAGTATACTCGGTTCAGGGGCTAGCTCACCTGGGAGAGCGTCGTGGCCTTCAAGAGGCTAGGCAGGAAGAAGAGCAGGCATGAGGTAAAGAAAATAGGTAAAAGAAAAAAAAAGAGTCGAGAAAGATTGGTAAGTTTAACGCACCGAAGCTATATTAAATCAAGCAAGACAGTGGCAAGCATGCCATTCAACAAACTAAATCATTTTTAAAGCAGAAATGCAAAAGTACATTCCGAAGCAGGACGGAAAGCCAACTAATACCAGCTCATGAAAAGTGAGCGAGACATACTAAGGTGCGAAAGCGAAACAAGGCAACAAAATCCTTAAACTAATTTAACAAAGCAATAGTTTCTTGAAGTATTCTATATAAACTAAAATTCTTAGAAACTAAACGCGGAACTAGCGAGGGACTACGGCCTTATTAGCGATACGATACGGCAGCGGGACGAATCCGCGCCGACGCAAAAGACACGTTAGGCGATACTTCAATAAATATTCGACTACGAGATAAACGCGAGAACAAATGTTTAAATTCGTATTGGTACGAACGCAAGGAACAGATTCACTCGCGAAATTTCCCTACAATTGGAAAGAGTCATAACTTATAGATAGCGCACAGAAACAAGAGTAGAATAAATAAATTAACACACGCAGTACAATTAATATAAAAGGAGTTACGAGAAGTGGCAAACTCTTATAAACTGACTAAAAGAATACTCCATGAATTAATAGATCAAAGTTACTAAAAGGTACGCCAATGATATTCTGTGCGTCCTGTATTCTTAAGCCGGGTGATTACCCAAAAAAAAGAAGGTGACTCGATGTGCGATCAACAGCGTAAGGCGTCGAAAAATATTCTAATAAGGCAGTAGCTACAGAAATTCACTAAAATATAAATGATAATTTATTTAAGAGGAGAATGCCATTCCTAATAACGAAAGCGACAAATACATGCAAATCATATGGCGGAGAAAAATATTCAGAGTCAAAGTTCAATATAATAAAGTGACATATAACGCCGGAAAGATAGAAAAGCTAAATATTCACAAATAGAGAAAAACTAAGATATTCCATTAAAATCAGAGGACTGACTCAACGGGGAAACAGCCAAGCCGGAAACGCCGGGGCCCTGTACGTCTCCACGTGGTCGACCAGAGAAGCGATAATTTATGAAATCTACGATAATTCCAAAGCACTCAATTACGTAAGATCACTAATAATTACCATACATTAGATATCAAAAATACTCTACGATAGAGAAAAGCTAAACATGATAAACGGTATCCGGCACTATCGTCCTTTTACTTAAAGGGACTGGAACGACTTTCAGGCCCGGTAAGCGAGAAAAATTTGCTGTCGAGACAAAAAGCCTAGACGGTTAGGATTTCAGTTAATTCACAAAATATCTCCAAAATAAAGGTAATGTTACGTCTCGGCCCTCCTGAATACGACATTCGCCCACCTACACATATACACAGCCACTTATACCCATGGCAAACCCACGTATATTGTTATACCCCAACCCATACATACACTACACATCCATTATTTTTACCGACGGCACTAGACGAATATATAAGTCGACCAATCGTCTAATATAATCAACTCCTATGATTTTACTTATTAGTTTACATTTTATTCTTTTGTTTATATTCCGTTATATTGGAATCTTTAATT
>JARQTJ010000031.1:0-13374 GCA_030142635.1 Trachelus troglodyta
GGGGACGCAGCGCTGAGCGAGACCAGCGTTTTGTAGATCTGCCCGAACTCATGTATGGGGGCGCTATATTTTAACACAAACATAAATTCCACAAACACCAACAAATAGTATATATTTTATCCAAAAAAGGGATTGCTTTTCGGTAATTGCTTTATTTGGCATCCATGGAGCAACAGGAAATTACGAATGTCAATATGAAGAAGACGAACGTTACTCACGCTGATCAAGTGATAATCGTCCAAATTCCTGACACAAAACCACATGGACCAAAAACGTTCATAATGGAGGGAGATTTAGCTGAAATTGTGCGGAAATACAAGAAACTCAGACCCGCAAATGCGACAACAGATATTTCCTGAACTACCAGAACGGCAAATGTACCACTCAAGTAATTGGTACCAATAAATTTTCCAAAACTCTGAAGCAAATTGCAACTTTCCTGGGATTTAAAGATCCTAATGGGTACACAGGCCATAATTTTGTAGAACGTCCACCACAATCTTGGCTGACGAGGGAGCAAACACGAGTTAAAAAGACTTAGCTTCAAGTTTTCTGTATTTTTTTAAAAAACCAAATTTATTATTAAATTTCATGTAATAAATAAACTTTACTATCAATATGCAACACAAATTTTCTTAATTTCCTTGTAACTTAGGTATTCCAACCCAATTTGGTGAAAATTGAATTCGAAACACTCCTATTTCAACTAATATTTGTAAATTTTATAACAAATAAGTTAAAATATGATGAACAATGAATATTTCAACTTTTGATTACATTTCTTAAGTGTTACAATTTGCCACCACCAATGCAAGCATAACTTTAGTCACCATCTCTACTGTCATCAAATTATCGGCCCCGGTCCGCGATCTCTTCGTAGACGTCGAAAATTGGACTCGCCAGACTTGCTATGAAATATATTGTGTTTGACATGTTGCGAAGCTGGCAATTACCGAATCGTGTGATGACGGTGAGTATGAACTTCACACTCTTCGAAAATTGCCCACTTTCGCAACTTATCAAACAAATAGCTATTGAAATGTGTAATATTTTGCCAGCAGCCCATTGGTAAAAGTCATATTAACTTTTCTTATTGAGTGAAAATGACTAGCATGTATTTTGTTGGCCAATTTTTTTCCATCAAAGAAGTTTTGCAAAGACCGAAACAAATGATAGTCAGACGGTGCCAGGTCCGGGCTATACGGTGGATGCATCAAAACTTCCCAACGAAATTCACTCAAGTTTAGCGAGTCATCAAAGATGCGTGTGGCCTGACGTTGTCGTGGTGGAACACAACGCCCTTTCTATTGACCAATTCCGGGCGCTTCTTTTGAATTGCTTCCTGTAATCTGGTCAATTGTTGACAGTAAAGTGCAGAATCGACTGTTTAACCAGGTTCCAGAATTTCATAATACACAATTCCCTTCCAATCCTACCATACACTCAGCATCACCTTACTGGCCGTCAATCCGGGCTTTGCAGTCGTTTGTGTGACTTCATCACACTTCGACCATGATCGTTTGGGTTTGACGTTCTTGTATTTTATCCATTTTTCATCGCCCATTATTAATCTCTTGAGAAATGGCTCTATTTCATTGCGTTTTAGTAACGTATCGCAGATATCGATATGGTCAATTAAATTTCGTGCAGTCAATTCATGACACCCAAATATCGAGTTTTTTTGTATATCCAGTCTTTTTCAAGAGCGATCTCTTGACAGCTTGCATGTCAAGATCTATCTCGATCAGTTACAAAATTTCATCGGCTTTTTCAGTGAGAGGCCGGCCGGAGCGAGGCAAATCTTTCATATCCAAATTTCCATCACGGAAACGTTCAAACCAATTACGCACGATACGATCAATTACAGCATCCTCACCGTAAACAGCACAAATTTCTCTGTATGTTTGTGATGCGTTTTCTATAGTGAAAAAGCATCTCATATTTATTCAGAAATTTCACTCATTCTCAAACGTTTATAACTTTTAACACAATTAATGACTAACACTCTCTTCCCAAACAATGTAATCTCCTCAAATGTCACCTTTCAAATGCGCATTAAGGGGCTATACCAGTGTGACACTTTCAAAAAATCAAATTTTTTTTTGCCTTTTTCGACAGTTTATACTTTCAAGAATATCCTGTAAAAATTTGACGGTCGTATCTCTAATACTCCCCGAATGGCAGCCTTCTAAACAGCAACCGCTCGTAGATATAAAATGCCGCATCTGCCTGAAGGCGGAGTTCTGAGCAGACGTGTTCTAACCTGAATTTTTCATCATCGTAAACGGAATTTATTCTGGAAGGTTTTGTTTAGTTTACTCGGAGCTAATGTAAACTGCACAACAGAATGAAAATGAATCAAAGCAGTTCAATTTCGAATCAAAAAGGCTCTCACGATATTCCTATCCGTAGATCCAGATGCAAGAAGAAGAGATTTTCGGGAAATCGATATACGTAGAGCAGTCCACCGAAAATACCAGTACAGCTGCTGAAAAACTGCTACGCACCGGAGATGATGAAATTATAGTTGATCATACCCATGGACACCGTTTCATCCAGTTTTACTCTCTTTTTACTGCAATTAGCGCTTTAGTTATGTGTAAAAATTGCAAAAAAGACATCAAGTTCAATGAAGCAAGTTCACGGGGTTTAGGTTTAAAAATTGCTGTGTTATGTGAGTGCGGTGTTTCATATGTGAATTCTGGACCGATGATTGTTAATGCTTATGAAATACTAAACTAAATCTATTTTGTGGCTTGATGGATCTTATTAGAAAATTTCATAACAACACTTTCGCTGGATGCTTCGACAATGTAACCAAAGCAGCTAAAACCTTTTATGAATGGAATGCACAAAAAGCCGTAACTGATGAGAGAGCTAAAACCTTAGAGAATCAAAGTTCAGATATTAGTTTGACAGTTTCCGGAGATTGCACATGGAAAAAACGCGGCCACACTTCACGTTTCGGTGTTAAAACTCTTGCAGGTAAATTCAGCAAAAAAAATCATCGATTCAATCGTAAAATCGACTTATTGTAAGAGTGTGAAGTATGGGAAAAGAAAAAAGATACTCATCCTGAAGAATACGAAAAATGGCTTGAAGGACATGATGATTGCGATGTGAATCATATTGGATCAGCTGGAAAAATGGAGGTTGATAGTGTGAAGGAAATGTTTAATCGCTCGATCGATCAATATGGAGTAAAATATACGCGCTATATTGGTGACGGTAATAGTGCCACATACAAAGGTTTATTGAATTTAAATCCATACGATGTGCATGTAGATAAGCTAGAATGCTACTTGCATGTGAAAAAAAAAATGGGAACGCGATGCCGCAATCTCAAAAAACAAACCAAAGGTTTAGGAGGAAGGAGTAATAATATCGCGAAGCTGACTGATAAAATTATTAATAAACTCCAGAAGTACTATGGATTGGCAATTATTAGGCATCAAGATAATGTTGATGACATGTATAAAGAAATTTGGGCTACCTTGCATCATTTGTCTTCGACAGACGAAAATCCGAACCACGGAAATTGGCCTGCAGGTGCGAATATCGCCGCGCGGAAGCTGAAGGAATGGACGTATCAAAGTTCAAGCATGATTATCTGCCACTTGACAAGGATGTTACGAAAGCTTTGGAACCTATTTATACTGACTTGAGTTCAAGGGAATTATTAGAGCGTTGCAAAGGAGGGAACACGCAGAATAACAATGAAAATTATAACGACTTGCTGTGGCACTTTGCTCCAAAGCATCTTCATAATGGATTGAAAACGATCGAGCTCGCTAATTTCCTTGCAGTCTCAATATTTAATGATGGTTTTTATGCTATTCTAAAAATGCTGCAAGTAATGGAAGTCATCATCGGTCCTATTGCAAAAGAATATGCCATGGAGAGAGATGACAGCCGAATCAACCAGGCGGAGTTACGTCACGAAACATCCTCAAAAGAGGGACGAACAGCTCGGAGAAAAACTTCAGCCTCTTAACAGGCATTATTCGAGAAAAAGGAGGGTCCATTGTATGGGCCAGGTATAGCTGATTAACAGTTTTTATGGTAAATATCATTTCATTTTGCAAAAATCGATAGTTAAATCTTTAAACGCGTTTTTCTCGAAACGACATTTTTGAAATTTGCTGCCATTGTAACTCAAAGAGCAATTATCCGATTGACTTAAAATTTGAACTGAATACTCTTGAATATATTTACTCTACAATGACGTAGGATATTTTTGATTGACGATTTGGCATTGAAAAAAACGACCATTTCATAGGCAAAAAAGACAGACTTTTTTTCATAACTACCCCATTTTGTTAGATTTTGATAATTCTCGAAAATCCTACATCATTGTACAGGAAATACTTTCCAGTTTAACGACATTTTTTCCTTTTTCGGCTTCAGCTACTCAATCGGCCGGAATCATGGCAGCAGTGGAGGAACTTTTTTTTGGCGCCGCCGAAGGCAGCACATAAGTCGCTTGGTTTTCAATATTTCTCTATCAAAAAATTATCTGATATAGGTCAAACATAGCCAAATATATTCTTCATTTTCCGAAATATTTAATTGAGTACTTTTCTTCGAAAAAAATCCCGAAAATCACCCAAATTCTCAGCGTTTACACTGGTATAGCCCCTTAAGTTGGCTCAATGGGATTAGTAGTTCCCGATATACCGCTATCAACACCATCTACCGTCAAAATCGGAAAATACTTTTTAGATCACCAAACAAAATCAAGAATATTACTCTACGAATATTAATAATGACGCTGGGATGAGTTGGTAAAAGTAAGGATCGTAATGGGAGTAGTGATGAACGAATCTAATGAGAGTTATTATGTTTTATTACAAAGGGACACAAAAGCAAAACTAAAGGTTACGGACACGTCCGCACTGTTCGATAGTTGAACTAACCCTAGCCTATCTTCTAATACAAAGTCGTACCCAAAATCACTCACATCTGTTTTTGATCCATCCATATTTCCATTCTTTCTTTTTCCTTGGGATTTTACTGACGCCGGGCAACCTGAACCGTCGTGACAGTCAAGTATTCGTTCGACCGACTCTAGTATATATCCTAATCCTCAAATTTACGGCCTCAAGTATGCACGCTTTAACACTTGTTTTACGCACATGCACTCTTACTCAAGCATTTCAAAGTAAGACTTTTGTCTCGATTCTACATAAATATGAGACAATATTTACCCTTGGTATCCATGACTGACTATCAAAAGACTCGGTCGAGTCTCGCGCCAAGTACAGGCAACCCGCCGTACAGGGCACAGCACGCAGAGACTCTTTACTCGAGTCAACTCTTATACCTGTGTTTGGAACGAAATATCTTATTAATCGCTATACATGAGCAAAAGTTGTTGATACATTCGCTATAGGAATTGAGGTTCCTGAGTTAATTGCCACCACGTTCAATACGATTAGTGTACCAGAACAGGGCGTACTGAGATGGCGAGCGAGATGATTTTATTTCAGTTCAGTCGTCGTCGTCGTCGTCTTCGCACGTCCATCTACTTTTTTACACGACAGATGGCGCTGACTGCTTTGCCTTCTTTACCTATTTGTATTCTGGATGGTGTTGGTAATTTACGAATACGCATAAGTTTCTTTCCTTTTTCTAATATGAAATGAACACACAATATTTACTGTTTAAGATATTATTCATTTTGTTATATATAAGAACCCTTCTGCTCTATTACTTTTTTCCATCCCTCAGGACGCCACATTATGCATTCTTTCCAAAATTGTTGTGTTTTGGACAAGAAATAATCCTAGAGGTCCATATCCGTCGTTTTTGCGCGGTCACTGCGGTCTTCATCTTCCAGATTAAAATTTCCTTCTCTAAATCTTTTAAACCAATTGCGAACGGTTGTAATAGTTATAGCACCATCCCCGTACATGGTACAAATCCCGTCAACAGTATTCTTTACACCAGAGCTGGGAAAATGCATTATTTTTTTAATGCATTACCGTTTTTTACCCATTACTTTAAAAATGGGAGATGTAAATCGAATCGATTACACATTACTTTATTAATGAGTAATGGAACTCAAATCGGTCACCCATTGCTTTTATAATGAGTAATAGAACTCGGATCGGTCACCCATTACTTTTTGAATGAGTAATGGAGCAGAGATCCATCTCCCATTACCTTTTTTATTGAATAATAGATCTCACATATATTACCCATTTTTAAATCAGTAGTGGATAATGTCTATGGTAAAGTAATGAGTAATATCACATTACTTTAGAAAATTCTGCTAAATAAATAAATTAATTAAAAAATCGATATTTCGCAAATTCTTCATATCATATTGAAATAAAAAACTACGTGTCATTTTTTTCCCCTTAAGAACAAGAGAAACATGGTCAGGGAAATGAAAAATTTGGTTTTAAATCTGACGTGGAATGACCCATATGTTGCTGAAAATTATGCTTAAAATATGTTGCACATTCATTGTCTGATTTATTATTAATCGTTGTCGACAAAATTGAATTTACCTATGATTTTTTGGCTTCCATATAAAGGAAGCTGTTTTCAAGAAAATATTTTTTTCCGAGACTTTCATTTCAGAATACTTAAAATGATCTAAAACGTCGAGAAAAATTGTTTAGAAAAAATGTCCGTATATGTGTGTGTGTGCAGTTATGTGCAAGGCTTCAAAAATTCAATCATCTATAACTCGAGCATCGGTCGATCGATCGCGCTAAAATTTTGCACACTTATGAAGCAGCAGTTCCTCTTCAACTCTTGTAATTTTTGGCAAAATGTATGCAAATTTTTTTATTTTATGACTTTTTAAATTAAAAAAGGACGTCGTCGCTCTAACTTCTGTAAAATTTATGTTATTTAGATAAATAGTTCTTCATAAGTGCGGGTACATTCAGTGTTGTTTGGTATTGAACTTGGCCGAAATCGGCAATGAGATTCGGATTTTACATCTTTTTTAATTTTTTGAAAAAATTCCATTATTGCATTATTGCATTGAGTAGGCTAGCTCAAATATTTTACTTGATAGAAATAATATCCGGTAATGTTGTGTTGTATTGAATTTAAACTAAATCGGTAAAGCTGTTAAGATTTTATGGGATTTTGAATTTTTCGAAAAATTACATTATTGCTCTAAGTAAAGCAAAAGTTTGGCTATCAAGTTAATATATAAACAAGATTGCAAAGTAGAATCTAGCACATTGTGTACTCAATTGTTTTGAATTTTTACAAAACTTCCTCTATGAGGAAGCCAGAATTTATCAACAAACTTCCTTATAGAAGTGGCTTTGGAAAAACTGAAAAATAATGAGGAAGCAATGTGTAAGGTTCTACTTTGCAACCTGTTTTTAAGTTATTATTTGGTTGTAATTTATAACCCTTTGAAGTATAGGGTAACACCGGCGTCACACCTATTTTAAATCGATTTTGCAGTTCTTAAAAGCTGTTTTTAAGATATTTCAGATTTTTTTCCAACGATTTGGTACTTGACATCAATGTTGATCCAGTACAAAGAATAATTGTTTTATTTTGAATATACTGATTTACAAATTAAAAATTTATAAAAAATCATTGTTTTTACTGTAAACATTTAATTGCAACGAAACGACAAGTTCAATTAAGATAAAATTTGTTTCTCGAGTATTTTCGAGGTTGCTGATTACGACTTAGAATTCAAAATTCACAAATTAAAAATATCGGATCCAATATGGCCAACCAAAATGCAAAAAACGTAATTGATTTCGATGAAATTCTGTACTTGGGGTTTATTAAGTCGCTGATTACAAATCCGAACGCAAAATTTTTCGAACGTTTTTTCGTTTTATCTATTTATTTATTGATTTTATGAACGATTTTTCTATTTTTATTATTTAGCAGCATTTTCTAAAATAATGGGACATTACCCATTGCTTTAAAATCGGTGATGGATCTGAGTATAGTTATGCATTAAAAAAAAATGGGTAATAGATGTGAGTTCCATTACTTATTAAAAAAGTAATGAGAGATGGATCGCTGCTCCATTACTCACTGAAAAAGTAATGGGTTACCGATCTGAGTTCTGTGACTCATTAATAAAGTAATGGGTAATGAAACCGAATTCTGTTATTCATTTTTTTTCATAACAAATAATCTATTATTTTCACATTACAATTTTCACAACTCTGCCTGAAACTTTCCTAAGAGTTATTGCAATCTATTATAAAAATAGATGTTAACTGATATTACATTTTGCCACTAACATATTAATATTAATTAATTATTTCAGTAACCTAACTATTGAAATATTTCAATAATCTAACTTATTGCTATCCCGTGAAGAAAACTTATTAGCGTTTTTCCAAGGCTCCGATTAATATTACCTAATTATCTTAGGGACTTCATGTGGAAGCCTCATAGGCTTCCTTAAAGGACGGTCAAAATCATTACTGATTTGCGTACTTGTTACCATGATTAAGCCTAACCGGACCCTGAATTAATTGCCCCAGTATGGCTCGATTAGATTTCGTCATGCAACCCTAGAATTTCTTTATAAGGTCCCTAATAGGCAGTGATATGGAAATCCATAGTATGGTATCCACAGTAAAGCCTGGTAGGACCGTCAGTTATCTTAGGGCATCCCTGATAATTTTCTTTACGGAATGCAAACTGTCAGTGCGCGCTTTTGAATCGGCCACGGTGAGCTGTCATTTTTTGGAGAGCCCAAACTGTCGTCGGCCACTTGGGTCCAATTTCAACTGATGCCTTTCTACTGACTAACTCTATATAACCTTTAAGTGTAACGAGAATTTGTTATTCGGCCACAAATGCAAAAGATATAACAACAATATTGTCGCTCTGCGTTATATCGATTAATTAATATACAGGGTAAGTAATCCTAGACTCTGAATCTGGGAGGAGCCTCCGTATGTATCTGGTGCGTTATTCTCCAATAAGATTGCCAGTACCTACAAGCAAGGTATCTGCAATTGTCGTGCGGATCAGTACCTTGGCATGTTCATAATACGATATCAAGAACACCTTGCCTGTAGAAGGTAGGGAGTGCGGGTAATCTGATTGGAGAAATAGCGCACCTAATACATACAGTAGCTCCTCTCAGATTCGGAATCTAGGATAACTAACTCTGTACACACGTCACAATATTTAATGGGAAGAAAGACCATTTTTATCAAAAGATTAATTCATCCATGCTTCCGCAATTGTTGCATAAGCATACACGGTCCATGAGTTCAACATGTTCTTTTGATAGGAGAAAAAGAATGAAATTTCTACAGCAACCCATGCGTGGTTCTGCATAAAGTTTTTCACTGAAATATATTTCATTTTTCTATTTTACTATATATTTGTGTAATTTTATACAAAGCCACTACTAACGATTGCATTATTTGCGAATTATTAAAAAAAAAACAGATTGAATTCGCAAAGTGATTATACAGGGTGGAAACAAATTATGTATGGCCACTTTACCCGGTGAGTCTTTAGTTCTCGTTCGATAAATATCATCCCCATACATGGTACTGCAAAATTGATATTTACCTTGGAATTCCGGGTCAAGATTTTTTCCTTATGGTGAGAATCAGTCAAAGGCAAATTTTTCTTGTATACCAAACGTGAGCTGGATGACCTGGTGAAAAGACAACACAATCTCTTTTCACCCTGTATATACGATGATCGTGGGACATGGGCCTCTCGCAAAAGAGGCACTATACAGAACTTTTATCGTCTTTCCTTGAAGCGCACAACTTCAATCAGTTAGGTTTCAGTTAAAGATATTGGCAGTGCTGCGCTGTTCAAAGCCAATATGTTATATTTTCCGGATATAGTAAAAATATCCGGATATCCATGTAATTCGTGTGTTCCTGATGGACTGATGCATGCAACGCAAAAAAGAGTTTATTTATATTAATCAGGATTTGTGAACTACTAACAAATTATAAAGTTGATTATGACGAAATAAATATTTCATTACAGCAAACAAATGGCATATTTGAATCTCTTTATTGCCATGAATGAAGATTTATTAATAGTTGATAAATGAATATTTGAATGAAGAATTCCTTTATTGATATTCCAAAGATATTCAGTTGAATTAACGCGGCTTTAATATAAATAAACTCAGGTGGCGTAATATCCCAACGTCGTGTAGGTACTCGATGCCAATATTGGCCCTATATCAACTGCCAATGTTCAGTCATCTCTCATGCAAAAAAATAATTTAAAAAATTATTTTTTGTTCGGAAATTCATTTACTATCTTATGTCCTATTGTCGACATTGGTTCGTTAATTATTCCTTCGAACTAAATTTTTATTACCTATTTCAGGATTTAAACCAACGAATGAATATTTAACACGACAGCACACTTTTCACTACGCTATTGACTACTTGCAAATTTGTTTAAAATAAATGTGATATAGTAGCATCAGGCGCAGAAATAGAGAAGTTATTTTAATTAAATCATTTTGATTTCAATTTTTTTAATGAACTTTAATGATATTAATTTTTGTTGGCTACTAAATATGCTGTAGCGGTATTGAAATAAATAGTTTCCTTTACTAAATCATTTTGTCGACGGAACCATATAATTTTTGTATAATAACGTAGAGATTATAGGATATTCATACATATAGTGGTATTCAGAACTATTGTACCACCTGAAGTTAGCGCATTTGCTTAATTTCTATAAATTTTATTTTTTCAAGATCCTAGAGTGGTGTTACCCCTTAAATAAATAGTTAACTCTATTTAAGAAAATTATGTTGGCAACAGTTTAAAATTAACTGAATAAATTAAAGGAACTCAAAGAGTCGAATTTGATTTTCTTTTAATATGTTATGTGTTATTTATCCAACGATGTTGTAGTTCCGACAACTTATTCTATGGTCTATTTACACTAACACTAGAGTTTGAAATGAGATTTGAAAATTATAATTTGTTGAAATTACAAAATGATCTAGAGTTTTGATTTTTATTTCTAATATGTCAATAATTATAGAAGTAGCTTCATATTACCTTTTCAGATTGTTTTTATGGCAAACTTGAAAACGAAATACTTTTCGGCTCACAACACCAACAGGTTACTGCAATAATACATAAGGGCTAGCAGACCTCACGCGAAGTTAAATTGTATGTCAACAATCCATATTTCTGCAGGAACGAATACAATTTTTACGAAGGGTTAAAATTTTGTTTATTTGCGATGAAACCTGGTTATTTTCCTGGATCAAAGGTGGGGATAACCAAACATATCGGGGTTTCTTGGACTCCAAAGTATAATTCTAGGGATAAATTTGTTTTTAACCGATCAGTGGGGCGTTGCTCTCAAAATTGCTAAAAAGCTTAAATAAGGGCCGACTAACTGAATAGATAAAGTTTTTTTAATAAGATTTTATTATGTACGTTCAGTTCAAATAATTGAAATATAAAACAATATATTACGTTTATTCGTAATAGTCCTGCAATACAGCAAAAATCGGTCGAAATCTTCTCGTCGATAGACATGTTTGTAAATATTTATCGATGTTTTAAAAAGAACATTGTCTCAAAATGCATATCGTAAATACATAATGAAACGTATATCAAGCACGAGGTGAGCATGTTTGTAGATACACAGAGTATTTAAACGTAAGCATTTTAAGTGAAGAGAGTATCTTCTGACATCGCAGAGGCCATTAATCAAGTGTCTTTAGAGATTTTCTAAGGCTAGGACTCATATGAGCCTCTCAGCAGCTTAGGGATAAATTAAACGAAATTTTTGGGATCATGAAAAATTCTGCCACAGCCCGGGTACGAACCGGGAACTCCAGGGATCTAGCCTGGCGCGTTACCAGTTTCGCCACCGTGGCTATGACAGAATTAATTAATAGTCTCTACGACGTCAGAAGATAATCTCTTCCCTTAAAATACTTAATAATTAATAAGACCGAGATTTCTTAATATATTTTAGTATTTAAACGTATTCGTAGGTTATAAATAATCAGCGTAAAAAATAAAAAAAATCGCTCCAACGGTTTTAAAATTCACAGAAATTACTAGCCCTCAGTGATCTTTGGCGACTCAAGTTAAATATTAATTATAAAGAAACTCATTATTGTTCAAATAGACTGTGTTTACTTTAATTGAATAAAAATAAATTACGCGAAGTACAATAGTGATTGATTGAATTTGATGTGAATTTTAAATGATTGATAATTTAGTATAAATTATCGCAGATTACAGTAGAAATGAGTTAACGTATGATTATCCGACGGTAACCGCCGTGTGCGGATAGATCAACTAAATTTCGGTTAATGCTACGGAATCGTTTTTTCAGTGTAGGACTTTATCTGAAAATTAAAAGTTCTAAAAATTAAAAGAAGAACGAATAGTAAAAATAGTTTCCAACGTGATAAGTCATACCATGAATGTATGATATGACGTGGAATATCTTTTATATATAAACATTGCTTTAATATTGCTACGACCCTTTATTTTTTAGGACTTACGAAGTACCTAATCTTTATATCCAAGAAAAAGAAAACAAAAGGAAGTATCTTGGTATTCCATGGCATGAATGACTTGTTCAAATTAACATATTTTATAGCATTATTGAAAGAATGATGTTATAGTGATGACTTCCGACAGAGTCGATTCCATCCTATTATTGTTATGCGCAACACAAAGGCGTCATTTCCTTGGGTTCGACTTCCGGCCGCCGGAAATGTCCTTCTAACTGCACCTGAATCCTTAAATGACAACAATCTTGAATAAGAGTTACTTTGTAGACATGTGATATGGTAATATTGATAAAGAGTCGTGTCCATAGTTCAAATATTGGCTCATTTTCGTTTCTTCTTACTCATTTGAATAAGTGTATGATGTCAAACTACGTAAGCTTTTCATAGTTATCTTTAGATGTAATATCTATTACAAAAAGGCGATACGCCTGAAAATATGAGGTTCACGGATTTCTTTTAAATTGAGTGCCAGAGAATAAACTGCATGCAAAACATATTTAGGCTCGACTATACGGAATACAGTCTGTTTAACAAAAAAAGATACGCTTTTTTTTCCTAAAGTTTTAAAGATTTTATTTTGTTTCTTCTTTTAAATGAATGTACTTTCAAAGGCCAACAGCGAACTTATCTAATATATTCTCCAATCTCCATTGTTGTCAAGGATGGCCTGGCATCTTCTCGGCATGCTCTCAAGTAGTTTTTCTAAGTACTTTTTTGATAAGGAACGCCATATTTTCCTGATGTACAGAGATAACTATTTTAGGTTGGACAAACGCATTTCTGTCAGTTTCCTCTATATTAAATCCCCCAAAAAACACTTACGTGTAAAAAACTACGCCAAGTACAGGAGTGCTGTGAATACCTCTAACAAAAAGTAT